>CAJQZN010042392.1:0-50222 GCA_907164685.1 Colias eurytheme | reverse complement strand
CACGCTACTTTTTGGCCAAGAAGTTTGCCGGGCGCTATACCTATACAATAACCTACTAATTCCCAATCCAAAAATCCAGAGTTACTAAAAAAGTTACCCATTACAAATTCCTTACAGAAACCGCATTACCAACTTCAATTACCCCTAATTATAACCAAGCTACAGTGCAGTAATTGCATAAATTATTCACGGATTCAAAGTGACGCGTTGAGTTGAGATTCGGAACTTGTAGTGAGGTCACGATTTACATGCCACGCCTTTAAATTAAGGACTAGAATTTAATACAGTGAAACCTGGTTAAGTGAGACATCAAGGGACCTGCAATTTCGTTTCACTTATAGAGGTATTCCACTTACCCAGTGTCTCAGATATACAGGTATAAATAAATATCTGTCTCATTTATAGAGGGATCCAATAATAATTTGACATTTTTCAAATAAAAATCTGTATGATAGTAAAGTGAAACTAAAACTGAAGGTAATTGAAGCTCAAAATTTGTACTTACGTACTTGGAATTACGTGTGGAATTTGTGGGTAGAATAAGAATGAGTAAACAAACAATGTTATCTCAGTTACAGAGGTTTATGCATATAAAATTTACTCGCTGTCTCAGTTATAGAGGTAACTATGATGATAAATCGAAAGAACAAATCCCAGATATAGAGGTTTACCTCGTCCCACTAACAGAGGTAATTCAGTGCCAAAGTGTTGGGACCTCAGCATGAGTTCCAGTTATGGAGGTTTCTCACTTATCCAGGTCCCACTTAACCAAGTTTCACTGTACTAGTATTGGTATATATAAAGAAATAGTGGACAATTAGGATCTGTATATTTTCTGGGATTACAGAGACTATGGAATAAAGTGGATACGTTTGTAATATTCATGCGTAAAGAAGTAAATCGTTTAATTATTATCATTCAAATCTATAAATCTCATCTCTAACGGAATGAAAAAGTAAAAGTCTGTGTCAAAATAAAAATCGGTAAGCAAATAATAACGCTGAAAAATTAAGAAACACATCCATAATATTTTACCAAATCACAAATCCTATCAACGTTAAATTTTTATGAGTATTTTAATGCTAAAATAGAGAATACATAAGTGCTCTCGATAGGTAGTGAGTTTGAGTTACTTACCTGAATTCATAAAATTCGCATCATTTCAAAAGAAATTCTCATCCAACCTTTGTCTTCAATTACAGTTAGAGGGCAGACAAGATCACTCTGAAAATATTACTTTCCCATCTCAAGATGGTGAACATTTTTCAAACGAATGAAAACAAAATACTTATCATAATTTATTAAGATAAGTTGTTCTTACGGTATGAGTCTGGATAATTCTCATTTAATGGGCCCTCTTCACAATGGGCAGCGTTGGGCGAGTAGAGGCAATCACGATATCGTAGAGGGCCTAAAATGATCGGCTGTCATTGTAGGTGTTTATTCATAATCCGTAATGGCGGCAAACATCAACGATCATTTGTTGGGCCAACGCTGCCAATTGTGAAGAGGGCCCATTAGATAAACAAGCTGCTTCGATAAGCAGAAGTGGTAGATAGTGCTAATTGGATAGGCTTCATTTGGTAATGTAATTGGGCCGTTTAGAAGGAACCATTTCATTGTTATTCTACTTTTCTTACGTTTCTTGCGAATATAAAATGTCGCTTCTGTTTGCACAAAAACTGAAGATGTGCCTTTGACATAATATAAAGAAGGTATTATTCTTAAGCGTGTGACGTTTCTTTCAGTTTAACTGCTAATTCACATAATTAACTCGGTAATAAATGTAGGAAATAAATGTAGCTATCTGCTAGTGACACTATCTTCAAATCTTTTTAACTATTAGGTACTACAACCTGTAATAAGATAAAATACACAATTTTCCTATTCATAAAGCGACCCACAAAATAAGGCAATCAACGAGACATATTAATATTTTTCAAATCTCGCTACACACTGTAACAAGTACCATAAGTGATAATTATTGAAGTGAAACTTCTTTATCGGGGTTGGAAAAAAATTTAGTGTAACATTTTTTCGTTACGCGCCATCTTGTTTTTTCCCTACCACGCGTGATTGACGTAGGTACATATTTCTGTAAAGTTACATATAGTAAATTATTTTTTGAAAAATAAGGTCATAAAGAAGTTTCACTTCTTACGTGTGTACACTAGTACACTCACACATTTTTTTTTATATAAGAAGCGTTAGCGGTTTATATTTTAAATTTGCTAAAGTATTCCAGTCTACATAAAAACTTATAATTAATTGGTTCAACAAAAACCACTTTAAATATCACAAAAAATATAAAAAAGCGTCATTTTATTGCATGCCTTGTTTAAGACGTTTGAAGTTAGGCTCAGAATTGAAGATTAATGAGCGACCGGTCCAAACAGACAAAAGACTTGTGCCAACGCTTTTCTTTTGCGTTTATTTTTAAATTCCGTCATTTAGCTGTACTTGGATTAAGGGTTAAGTGCTCGTAACAATGGGTCAAACGGTTCTGTTTGATGTCTTAATTTTGTAGTGAATTTAATTCTATATTTGCTTGGTTTGTTTGTTTAAATAATAATTAGGATGTTCATAATAAGCGACTAACACAAAAACTTGTATGTGGGCTGTTTGCTCATTTATATATTTTACATTTTAAATAGTAATTGTAGTTACATCCATCAATTTAATGATGAATAATTTATGAAATAACTATTATTTATAAAACAACTACGAGTAGCTTTCCGCCCACGGCTTCGCCCGAGTTTTCAAAGAAAAACTATCCTTTGCGTTAATACAAGTTACCTTTTAATTAAGGTTCAGCAGTTTTTGCGTGAAGGAGTAACGAACAAACATGGAACAATTGCACGATTAGGAAATGTTGACTATATCTCCAGATCAACTTTGAAATAAAAATAACAAATACTAGACATATATTTTGAATTCATTTTCATCGCATATATTTCAAGAATCAGGACAACGTAATTATTGGAATAATCCTCCATTAGCAATGAACACCAGACACTTTATCAAACGCCAATAATCGTTTCTCATATTAAAATTAAATTTAAAACCGATATAACCCTTAACCTTGTCCACCCAATGTTTAACTCAAATCATAAAATTAATCATCGATTCCCATTAATATTTAAACACACGATCGTGATTTGCAAAAACCCTTTGTTTAGGAGTGTGTGTTTGAAAATTAACTTTATTGCAATTGTGTAAGTGTCATTTTTCAGGTATTCTTTAAGAAGAGAGCGTATTCTTTCCTAAAAGGCCGGCAACACACTTCCAATGTCCCTGGCGTTGTGGGTGCTTATGGGCGACGCTGAACGCTTACCATCAGGCGTCGCGTCTGCTCTGTTGCCTCCTCTCCTATAAAAAAAAAATTCTAGTGTGCTGATAGATTATCAAAGAAGAAGGCAAAGAAGAAGGCTGAAGAAGGCCTTTTTACAGGCTTTCTCTTTGAAAGCATAAAAAATGGGCTTGTGACTGAAGAATAAGTTTTTTATAGGATTGTCGGACTCAAATAATTTGAAATGCCTATACAGTTTAATCTAAAAATAAATATTATATTCATTCTATTACTTTGTTCACTTGTAGTATCCATACTAATATTATAAATGCGAAAGTAACTCTGTCTGTCTGTCTGTTACTCAATCACGCCTTAACTACTGAACCAATTTGCATGAAATTTGGTATAGAGATATTTTGATACCCGAGAAAGGACATAGGCTACATTTTACCCCGGGACATAGGATAGGTTTTATTCCAGAAATCCCACGGGAACGGGAACTATGCGGGATTTTCTTTAACTGCGCGAGCGATGCCGCGGGTGGAAAGCTAGTTAAATATATAGCTAAATCAACTCAGTATTATCCCTCAAATACCCTAAAAATAGAGACGCGTACGAAAATTTCCCCGTTTTAATAATTTACCAATTTGTAAACAGGCGGATTAATTTTAACATTTTAATTGGGTAGGAATTATAAATTTTAATCGATTCAATTATATAGCAGTTACCAGTTTTTCTCAGTTTTTCATCACTTTTTCTGCCAAAATAACAAGCTGAAATATTTCGTGGTTAATGGATAATGCATGTATGTTACTTTCAAAAATTACTCTTATCAGGACTTTTAATATTTATTGTTTTATTGAAATTAATTTGGTAATTTAATTTCAATATTTACTGCGCGATATCCGCAGTATCACCATAACAATTTGAATACAAATAAATTAAAACCAAAAAGTAACCTTTAATAAGAAGCAAACGATCCGAATTGTAATAATGGCTTCTTTAAAGGTAATCACCCAATTACGAGGAGAGAATTACCCATTTCCCGATAATATTCCTTTAAATAAAGGGAACAGATGGACGGCTTCTAGACTTATCTATAAATTTACATTTATCCCCAATTTATTCGAAACGAATTCCACAGGGAATTCCTTCCTTCGTTGGTTGTGGTAATGCGAGGTACAAATGACGGTTATTTTTGGTGTGTTTTGAAGTTTCTTTAGGCTTGTTGAGAGTAACATTTCAAGGTCCCGTCATGGCAATAGCGTGACGTCATAGAGTAAAGCAACGATTTTGAGTATCTTTGAACCTTGCCAAAGAAGTTTCACTTCTGACACGTGTGCTCAGCAAACACGGTTTTTTTTGTAAATAAATGTAAGAAATACAAATAATGAAAATTTGATTGTATACACTCGAATCGATCTAATGAAATAATCGAGAATTAGTTTTTGGTTTACTCGTGGAATTTTTTAAGAGCCCGATGAACAATTACATACCCTGATGATTGAATTGATTTTTCTCATACAAAATATCTGATATCTGGGCCTTCGATTTTAAAATTTATTTTACCAATAAAACCTCATTATCTATGAGTGTCATAGGTTATATTTTATTTTATCTCGAATCCACACGGGTAAAGCTGGAGTAAACCACTAGTATAAAATTTTTCCATCTATCTACTAACACAATACACCTTAGTTTGTACACAAAGAGAAATAACTAATACGGTCTACAACAAACAAAAAGCCGATCGTGTCCAAATTTGGCGGTAATTAATTGAATTCTGTCCGGCAGTTTCATTATCGCAATCCTATTATGGGAACATGTACTTCTAAATGTACCTTCTGCAAATGTCTACACAGAAGCTACTTTTCTATGCCATTATCTACAGGGTGGCACTGAAATACGTTGACAACTTATTTTACGATTTATTTTATTTTTCAGTATATCGGTGACTACTTAATAATAAAAATACAGTATTATTTTAATGTAAATATCTATTTATTTTCAAAATAACCACCTTTAGCTTTAATACAAAGGCTTAAACATTTTCTAAAGTTTTCGACGATTTTCCGTACCTCCTCTTCAGATATTTTGTCCCACTCACAAGTAAATGTTGCCTTCAGCGCGTCTAAACTTCTGTGTGATGTTGCACAGGCCCTCACCTCTAGAATTAACCATACGCTGAAATCCATTGGATTAAGGTCTAGTGAAAATGGAGGCCATTCCTTGGAACTTATGAACTCTGGGAAATGGTCCATACATCACTACTGCACATTTGAGGCCCTGTGAGATGGATCAGAGTCCTGTTGAAAAGTCCACTGTTGGTCACCGAAGTGCTGCTTGCTCCAAGGAAGAACTACACTCTCCAAAATATCACGTCGGTATATTTCTTGATTCATTTTCACACCTTTTTTACGAAAACGAGAGGAGTTTTGCCTGTTGAGCAAATACCACGCCAAACCATGACTGAATCCGGTCTTTGCCGATGGGGGATAGTTGCTGTGGCTCCAGGGCGACTAGAAGAGTAAACTCTATCGTTTTGGCGGTTATGAGACTGTTCAATCTGAAAATATTTTTCATCTGTGAAAAAAATATTTTTCCACGCTTCACCAGCGGAGCGCGCTTTCAGTAAGCGACATCTTTCAAGGCGTATTTTTTTATCTTTATCATCCAACCGCTGCGCTTTTCGCAGCTTGTGTGTTGTTAACTTGAGCTCATTTTTAACAACTCGTTGTAACGTTGAATGACTTACACCTAAATCTCGAGCCATTTTTCTTACCTTGGCTTGTGAATTGCGGGTCAATCTTTGTTTGACGATATGTCGAAGCCTAGGCGTCCTCACAGTTATTTTTCTGCCTCTTCCCGGACGATCACCAAGATGGCCAAGCTCATCGTAGCGTTTAATAGCAGAAGAAAGTAACTGCCGACTGATACTGAGAAGTCGCACTATCTCGCACTGCTGCTTACCAGCCTCATATAAGGATATTATTGCACCTCGTTGAGCAGACATAGTAAAAAATGACTAATTTTTAATTTATTTTCTTCACAAATAACGTTAAGTTGGCGCCAATACATGTGAAAATAATAATTAAAAAACAAAAGCAACGCAGCATGTCCCATTTTTGAAATTTATTATTTTCAAATTTGTCAACGTAATTTAGAACCACCCTGTATTAAATTCAGTATTAAATATTTAGTACTACTAATAATTACTAATCACTACATACTATAAAACAAAGTCGCTTTCTCTGTCCCTATGTCCCTGTGTATGCTTAAATCTTTAAAACTACGCAACGGATTTTGATGCGGTTTTTTTAATAGATAGAGTGATTCAAGAGGAAGATTTTAGTATATAATTTATTATGTTTTAGACAAAGCGAGCGAAGCCGCGGACGGAAAGCTAGTAGATATTAATAATTTATCTTTAAAAGTTGCTTTTTGAACAAGTGGTTTTATGTATTTTAGAGCAAAATTAACAAATGGTTTTCGTATACAACTTTCGCCATAAAACCTAAATTTTAAAAAGGTAAAGCCATCTAATAGATTTTAAGAATGAGAGCGGTTTTGCAGATTTCTGAAACATTCATCATTGGATTTAATCTATACTTGATGTTATAAAGCTGAAGAGTTTGTTTGTTTGAACGCGTTAAGCTCAGGAACTACTGGTCCGATTTGAATAATTCTTTCGGTGATAGATAGCCCATTTATCGAGGAAGGCTATAGGCTATATGTCATTACGCTAAGACCAACAGGAGCGGAGTCACGTGGGTGAAACCTCGAAGCGCAGCTAGTCTTAATACTATTATAAAGGCGAAAGTTTGTATGGATGTATGGATGTATGGATGTTTGTTACTTTTTCACGTAAAAACCGACCGATTTGTTACTTTTTCACGAACAGAACCGATTATATTGAAATTTAGCACACATATAGAGGATAACTTGGATTAACACATAGGATAGGTTTTATCCCGGAAATCCCACGGGAACGGGAACTATGCGGGTTTTCCTTTGAAAACGCGGGCTAAGCCGCGGGCGGAAATCTAGTATAATATAAATCTCAATATTCCAAAAATAGTAAAAGATTACCTACACGAATAAATTACTTTTTCCATAATTTATACCAACTTATCACAACTTGACATAATAAAATTATATATTGTAAGCATGCCTTCAGACTTTTTGCATCCTTTCAGCTAAGGACACAATAAACGCTGGCGTGGAAAGTATGGCCTCACACATCACACATACGCCATACATTTAACCTAATTGCCTGCGACGAAACAATTGCAACAAAAGCTCATTTGTACTGTTTTTCAATGGATATAATTAACCCTATTTTGAACTACTGCTGTTCTACTGCTTTGTCATTTGTTTTGTAAGCTCAATAGAATTGCTTTTCATCTGTGTTTTTATTGTTAGTTTGATAACAGCCTTAACTTGTAAAAGACAGGTTCAATTGTATATTGTGATATACCTAGTGAAAGATTTAAAATAATTGTTTCATAGGGAGATAGATTTAAATAAAAGCCTATTATTTTGTTATCATATAATAATATGCTCTATCTTCAATATTAAATCAGATATATGCATAAACAACTTTATATAATATGTGTATGTAGAACAATTAATTGATTCAACCAATATTAACTTTTACCATGTTACCATACCATCTAGTTATTCTTCTATGCCAAAGAAGCGATTCCAAGCAGTCCATATTATATTTGTAAAGGCATTAGGCGCTTCCACACAGGGCGAACAGCCTCGCGTACAATTGTTGCGCGAAGCAGCTTAAGCATTTCATACATGGCTCGGCCGAGGAAAATGACAGCATACGCATTTCCTTAAATAATACACGTCCACACATACCGAGTTGCTTCGTGCAGCAATTGCTTCGCGAGGTTGCTCGCTCTGTGTGAACCTGCCTTGTATCGAAGTAGCAATCACCCTTAATTACCTACATAAGTACATAGCTCACGGAACTTATTAACAACACAAGTCAATTTTAACTTTGAGCTGTAATGGCTGTAAATAATAAAGTTTTGAGTACACGACAAATTAATAGCTATATGGAGTAATTAATGTGATTTTAGCGTAATTAATGCCGTTAAGTTATAATATTGTTTATTAATCCATACTAATATTATAAATGCGAAAGTAACTCTGTCTGTCTGTCTGTCTGTTACTCAATCACGCCTTAACTACTGAACCAATTTGCATGAAATTTGGTATAGAGATATTTTGATACCCGAGAAAGGACATAGGCCACTTTTTATTGCGAAATATGTACCACGGGCGAAGCCGGGGCGCACCGCTAGTACTTATTATAATTAATGTTTATCCATCATTGGAAAGTTTATAAAAATATATGTATTTACTTTGCCTACTTTTTTATTGTATAACCCATTGACCACCGTAAGGCCCGATCGGGGCGCGACACAATAGATTTTCTATTGTGTCTGTGATTCCGAGGACTGATGGAATAATAGGGAAGCGCTTGACCACGATCTCGCCTGAATATAGTAAGCGAGATGTGGTCTAAATTTAAATCTATTTTATAATTCAAAATTGTAAAAAAATAAGCATAAAATAATATAAATGTATTTTTGTTGTTATAATAAATTAACACACAGTACAGAATGCTTGTAAAAAAAATTATTTGTGTATATTCCCTGAATGATTTATCCTTTGTATAGTAGGGACTAAATGTAAACCATAAAAACACAATCACAATCTTATATATAAAATTCTCGTGTCACAATGTTAGTCTGCATACTCCTCCGAAACGGGTGGACCGATTCTCATGAAATTTTCTGTGCATATCGGGTAAGTCTGAGAATCGGCCAACATCTATTTTTCATATGTACCACGGGCGAAGCCGGGGCGGACCGCTAGTATTTCTATAAAAGTTCAAAGACAAATAATAACAAGTGAAAATTCATTACATCTCGTGGACAATAATTTGTCACCTCGTTCTTACAAGTACAATAAATCTACGACCATAAGTGTGGTTACAGATATTCAGTAAAATAACCCAAATTTGTGTAATGACTATAATATTTTACGGTAATCGCTGCTGAAACTGTTCACTTTACACTTTATGTGTACATACATCACACGTTCGTCCACTCTATCAGCACGTGTACTCGCATACGCGGCCGCAGGTGAAATGAATGATTTCTGCCGTATTATTATAACTCTTTGGAATGATTACAACCGACGCATACGCGCTACAGACGGCAGGCCCCGACGCACCACGACGGACGTCCCTTTGATCTTACCGACTTCCAATAGATAGCACGGGCCTCGGCAGACGTCCACAGGCGCACCGATTCCCACGGCATGTGGTCTGGTGTGGCGCGGTCGGGTCGGGTTTGTGAAGCAAACATGCCGTGGGAACCTTCAAGTAATGTTTATATATCTGTGGTGGGAACCCACCTTTACGCTTTTTCGATCGGAGGTCACGTGTCCTGACGCGAGTTTAAGATTTTATACCCATTACAGAAAAAGTGCTCAACGCCGCTAAAGAAGTTTTCACTTCTAAAATTAAGTGGTAACTACTATACAGTCACTATTCCACGCGGACGAAGTCGCGGGCACAGCTAGTTAATTATAAAATTGGTCTCATTCTATTATCACGCCGTTGAATTTCGCCTTATGTTCGGATCTTAGACCATAAGAAGATAACTTATATTTCTTGTACTGTCTCATACATTATTGTTAAAATGTCAATCCCTTCTCAACTTTGATGTCGTGCAAAACTTTACTGAATCACTTTCTGACCTAGCAAATGTTTTGTCAGGACCAATTCGGACCTTATCAATTAGGAGCATAGGATATATATTTTTGACTTCTTTCCACTAAATTGATACAAAAATATTCATAAGATTCGGAAAAAAACTTCGATGTAGTGGTTATAAACATTATGATGCTATGATTTTATATCCTTACATTATTACATTTAACTTAATATATTAATATGAAAATGTGTTTGTTTGTCTTTCTTTCACGTCACTAGGCTGTAGGCTTCTTTTTACCGTGGACCTCATTCTCATGGGAATTTTCTTTGGCCACTTTGTCGAAGCAGCGGGCGGAAAAAATATTGTAAAATGGTTAGAAAACAACATTCTAAAATTAACATAGTAAAAACAAAAATAATTCAATTTTATACAAAGAATTGCTCCAAAATAAACCTAAATATAAAGTGTGATAACCAAGTAATAGAAAAGGTAGATTATCATAAAAATTCTTGGGTGTTTTGTTAAGCAAGCAATAAATCGTATGGAATTCTTTGAGGACAATCTTGTGATGTGCGGAAGGTATTTGTGGCACAAAAAAATATATCAGAGGTCTGTGTGGTTTAAACCAAAAATGGCTGGTTCACACTTTGAT
Source organism: Colias eurytheme (assembly GCA_907164685.1). Classification (NCBI taxonomy): domain Eukaryota; kingdom Metazoa; phylum Arthropoda; class Insecta; order Lepidoptera; family Pieridae; genus Colias; species Colias eurytheme. Next base: position 39,541 of record CAJQZN010042392.1, on the reverse strand, counting down.
TAGTGCGAGTGCAGGTGATTAGTGCGAGTGCAGGTGTGTAGTGCGAGTAGTGTCCAATTCAACTGCGAGTGCAGGTGATTAGTGCGAGTGCAGGACAATGGTGAAATTCGCGACGCTACACACTACGCTAAACACTAAACACTAAACACTCTTGTCCAGACGTGTTTAGGCAGGCACACTGCGAGTGAGGGGGAAGGGAGGGCGCGCGGGACGTGGCTACTCGCAGTCCACTCGCAAAAAAATAGAACACGCTTCTATTCACTTTACTACACAGCCTACTAAACACTCGCACTAAACAGTCGCTGTCCACACGTAGTACTACTCATCACCTGCACTCGCACTAATCAAAGTGTGAACCAGCCAGTCGTGTGGACAGCGACTGTTTAGTGCGAGTGTTTAGTAGGCTGTGTAGTAAAGTGAATAGAAAGAGACAGTTGTAGACCTCTGTTTAGTAAATTACGGATCCTTACATTAACTTGCGTACATGCAAGCTAATGTAAGGATTCGTAGGATAAGAGAAGTATGTTTATTTGTAAAACATCACCCGAAATAAATTTTTTTATTGCGTCCTCTAAAAACTTTTGGCCCTTTTGGCACTTTTGGCCGTCACTCGCACACATGCAAAGTTCAGTATAGTTATGCCTCGTGGACTGTGTGCGAATGGATAAACGAAAAGCAACCAGCAAAAGTTAGAAAACATAACTTTCTTCCGTCTTTCATTGCTCATTGTTTACTTTGTATGAATGTCGAGTTAACTATGTAACCTTGAACTAATGACGGTGGGAAATGCATTTCATTTTCTTTGCGAATTTTCTTTGTAATTTCATAATTTTCCTTACTAATTATTCATAAAAGGAAAGTGGTTACTTTCGTGCTTTTACTTTATGGTCGGGAATATTGTCGATACAATATTAATAACAATACACGGTGTTATTACACATAGTTTCCCTTTCATAGATTATTCAAATGTGTGAATAGATAAGTAGTCAGTAGTTAGAGATAGAGCTGAGTATTACAACAGTTGGTTGGTTATTCGCAGTTGGTTATTCGCAGATTTGTTGGCCATAGCCTTAATTTGGGATCTGAATGCAATAACACATTGGACTTTTGGAATCTCTATTAGGTATATGGGAAAATAGTGTCTAATAATAATAGTATACTAGTAGGTGCATGTGACTTCAGCTGCAAAAACTTTCAAATTAAATGCAATATACATTATTGCCTAATCTGTAAGATTTCCTGATATATTGCTGCCAAATTTCATTGATCCGTAGTTTTTACATTTCAAAAGACTACTTACAATTCATCTAAATACCTATTTATCCATACATTCGTAAATTGGAAGTAAAAACGAAATGGATGTTAAAAAAAAACTAAGCGTACTCGCTCAGCTGTTAGTAAAGAAAAATAAGACTATACATTAATTTCAGTTTACAATTTCCCTGTTTAAATGATGTCTCTAAATCCAGCTTAACATAAAATTATGCTAAGAAGAGAAATTTGAAAGCTTGTCGAAACACCGAATTACGAGCTACTTGTCAGTTAATTTCTCCCTGCTTCAATTTCAGTGATTAATATCACTTTATACATTAATTTTGTGGACCCTTAGAGCTTGGCAAATTATTGAGTCAACGTTCCATATAAAAATAAAGACGAATTCTTGAAATGTTTTGATGTTATTTGGATATTTTTATCGAGAAATAGGACACGAAATTAAAGTAAAGAAATTTGTCGCTTTTATGAATTCTAGTTAAGTACTATGTTTTTGACGAAAGTGTCTATTGAAGTCTATTCTAGTCATTTATAAACACGAATAAAAATATTCAACTAACTAACTCTTAATTGTTTAAAATGTTACTGAGTATTTTAAAGTTGAGGTAAAGTTATTAATGATAACTTGCACTAACTTCTAAAATAAGAAACCTTAAAACCATTTTAAGGGAAACAGCGAAAACTTTTGAAAAAATATCAAATTATCAATAAATAGATGACATAAATTCTTGAATTATCTTTCAACTAATTAGAAATCTCATATTCTATTTGATTAGTAGGTATTTTTTGTTATGATTTATTTAAAAAACTACTAGGACCTACTAAGACGACTTGAAAAATTCGTAATAAGATATCTTCGACGTAACTACGTCTACACTGCATAATGTCTATTATTTTTTAAGTTTTTTTCCACGAAATAATCGAATTTTAACACGAACGAAGCCTAAACGTGTAGCAATAAAAAAATCCGTTCAGTCTATAATTTTCAAATTTTAAAGTCTACGTACTATTTATTTTTATTTACCACCCTGCCTCTGGCAAATGTATTTAACCAAAGCCCCACCGGAAACCTGTATCCCTGCAGTAAGAATAAATTATAGGCTGATGAAGATGATGATGATAATGATGATGATATTTAATTCCAGGTATCAACAGAAGAATCACTAAAACGCGGCTTGAGCAACAAATGCGCGTCACGAGAGACGTCATCATGCATCGCCGTGGAACTGGTCGGATATGTGGACAGGATGTTGAGAACCGCTGCCTTCCAACTCAGTGACGATATGATGATCGTTGATGAAAGGTAATTTGAGTTGTTTATCTTTTAGTTTGTAAGCCTTCCGACTCAGTGGTGATCGTTGATGAAAGGTTATTTCATTATCTGCAGAAGTGAATCTCATTATTTTTGGTTTAAATGCAATTATCGAATATCAATGTTTAAAACTAAGGCTTTAAATCTACCACATTTTCGATATATTTGTGAAATTTTTAATGACTCTAGTGGTGGATTTAGAAATTGCAGTATTAAATAGTTACTTGTAGTAGTCAGCTACTTCCGACAGATTTCTAAATAAGTAGTTAGTTGTAATGCTGACTACTACAGATAAAAAATTGCCGCCTTTACCGAACTAAATTATAATATATTTGCACTAAACACTTTGAATAAAGATTTTCGTAGTGATGTATTTTTATTGTATAAAATATATTTATTTTGTTAGTGTGTGTGTTTGTTGCTTTCTTTCTTCTTTCAATTTTCCCTAACACGAGGAAGATGTTAAACAAACGTTTTTATATGTTTACTAGCGGTCCGCCCCGGCTTCGCCCGTGGTACATGTTTACGTTTTCTCTACATAAGAACCATCCTCGTACTTCAAGGAATATAATAAAAAAAGAATTATCGAAATCGGTCCACCCGTTCTCGAGTTATGCGCTTACCAACACATTTTGTGATTCATTTTTATATTATAGAAGATTTAGAAATGTATTAAAAATAAATTCTATTTTTTTATAAAACAAAAGTTAATCATCTATTATTAGCTCTTCCGTATTTTGATAAAAAGGAAAAGATATGTGAAAATGTATTAAATGTAGCAAACGTTTAAGCTCTACCAATGAGGATAATCTTATATATAAAAATGAATCGCAAAATGTGTTGGTAAGCGCATAACTCGAGAACGGCTGAGCCGATTTCGATAATTCTTTTTTTATTATATTCCTTGAAGTACGAGGATGGTTCTTACGTAGAGAAAACGTAAATATGTACCACGGGCGAAGCCGGGGCGGACTGCTAGTATATAATAAAAATATTATATTATATAATAAAAATAACAAAATACATAATACCTACTTATAACCTCGTAAAAATCAGGATAATAGATATTATACCAAACACTTCGTTAAAGTTTTTAATTAAAACCATATTTTGCAAATTCCTCACATTGAAAGAACTTACGAGAAATCTCGTGTGTTCGTCGTATGTGGGAATGTTCTCTATAATAAATTGCGGCCATATAATATCCACTGGGAGCGACTAATCAACAAACCAAAAATGTCGCGTAAGTAATTAGTACTAATGCGACTTGCTAAGTATCTACTTGAAGACTATCGACGGAATAAATCGTAATTACGTAGTGGGTTTCTTTTGAGATGGGTCATGTTGTATGCCAGAATGTTTGAAATAGGTATGATTTTGTCATGTTTTCTGGAAATTATTATTTATTTATTATTCTTCTTCTTATGGGGAAGAGATTTCTGTGCATAAATTTAATATTTAATGCATTACAAACAAAATAATAACCCAAAAATGAACTTAAAAATTATAGTAAAGACTAGTGAATAAAAACCACACCAAAATGTTTGATATTGCCACGAGAATATAATGTAAAAAATTGTATTCGATGCTTTCCACGCCATTTAACAATATATTACAATCAAATTCAAATTAATTTGATTGTAATATTATATTCGAATGAATAACTAAATAATAGAATACATGAGTTTGTCGAAATAATGAATTTACTAAATTACAATCACTAAATATTGAATATGAATCAATGTTAATTATTGGCAATTCGACAATTATAGCTTAAAATATTGTTCAAATGTTACCACGTTAAAATAGTGTGTATCGAAATTAATTATTAATATGACTATTATTCGAAATCATAAAATGAACAACACATTCAACTCAATGCATCAATTTCAATCCTTTTGTAAATAATAATAAAATTCGATAGATATTTCTAGAACAATCCAGAATCGTTCTTCACGATATTTCTTTCACCGTAAGATTCTAATAATTGTTAGATTTATTTATTACTAGCTGCGCACCGCGGTTTCACCCGCGTGGCGCGTTAGTCTTAGCGTGATAATATATTATAAGTTATTTATAACCTTCCTCGATAGATGGGCTATCAAACACCGAAAGAATTTTTCAAATCGGACCAGTAGTTCTTGAGATTAGCGCGTTCAAAAAACAAACTCTTCGGTTTTAAAATTTTAGTATAGATAGCAAGAAAATAAAAATAACTTGTTTCTGTATAGCAATGTTTTAATATTATCTCCTAATAATTTCAGCAATGGTGCAGCTGCTGAGATCCCAGTGAAACCAGAGTCCCTCGCGAGAGCAGGCACATCATTGGAAGACCAGGCCCAACAGGTCATCATGGAGAAACTGTGGAACTTCGCGACCACACGGTCTTTGAGATACAGGATCTTGGACAACACAGATGTCGTGATCGCTGGCAGACAGGAGAAAGATGGAAGCCTTGGTGTAGGTTAGTATATGACCAAATATATAATATGTAATACATATTATGTAGTAGGTTGCCCACCTACGCTTTGATGTAAAGATTTATTTTTGTTGTCAAAACAAACAAAAAAACTAGAAGACACAAATGTTGTTGATTACGTATTTCAATTAAAATTTTTGTATGGTCAAATACAGAAAAATATTACTTATCACGGGTTTGGAAAATAGTAGTTATAATAAGGCAAAAAAGCCTGTAACAGTTCTGAGAACAATCATTTGACTATTACATTCAGTTACTATGTACTAACCACCTTCTTTAAATGTGTTTTCCTTGTTCAAATTAATGGTAGTCTGGAAGAGATCGCTGCCTAGCGATAAGGCCGCCATTTGTACATACTTGCATCTGTTTGTTCTTTTTCTGTGTTTTATGTAAATCTTGTGTGTGTGCAATAAAGTATTATCTATCTATCTATCTACTACGTACTACACAGTAGTCAGTAACTCAATGGACTATTATTGAAAAAAAAAAACTATAAATCTAAAGGTTCCATCGGAAAAGTAGTTATCTTCAAAATGATAACTTTGCCACTGTTTACGGTGTTTTTATACCTAAGATGCCAGTCTAATAAGATTGAATACATGATTGAATTGTCACGATTAATAGCAGGCATTAATAACATTAACCACGTTCCATCAATGCCAACCAAGGGCTCTAATAGGCAAGCCTTTGCCAATTTTGTTGTAAATTGAATTACAATAATTAATATCACTACTGACGCCTGTGGCGAGAGATTTAAATATAATTTCCACCCCCTTTCAGAAATTATCCTTTGATTAAATTTCTTGGTATTTCAACTTATTACAACACCCACTAGGTTTTATAATGATGGGTGAAATGAAATGGACATACTTAATAATAACTGAAAGATCACGTACTTTAATACTTGAAAGTAAATTCAAAATGCTTTTGCATTTTTTTTTGCTTTTCATATCATACAGGTAGAGATTTAGGGATGAAAATTGTCTTTTATTTAAGCTTGAACGAAGTAGTTATTTTGAAAGTTACTAATTGTTACACGTATTTTAGTTATTATTGACTTATTTATTATTATGTTTTAATTTATTAAAAATAATAATTATTGTACTTGACTCTACTGGTACTACCGTAATAGCATTTGCATGCTTCGAAAATTTAACACGACAAAAGTGATTTATTCTACAAGATAATAAATGTCACCTGCTGTTTATATTTTAATTAAATGCAAATGAAATTTATTTCCACGAGATTTCAGCAGGTTTAGCCTTGGAGGCTTTATGTTCTGTTCATTAAATTAAACATGTTTTAATATTATAAAAGGAAATATTAATGATCATTGAAATGATGAACTTGTTAATACATTATTAATTAAACTTTTCAATTAGTCATAATTTGTATATTTTAAATTTTATCAAAACGCGCTTTATATTTTATTGATATATTTCAAATGCAATTTTAGTCTTGTCTTGTGGAAAAATAAACGGTGTGAAGTTTAACATTTTTTTGGCTAAATTAATTTATCAAAATAAAGCCGAAAAGCAAAATATAAGTTTACTTAAAAATTCACTTCCTATATATATCCTATTACTAAAGAAAACGTTAGAAAATTGTCTCTGTAAGAAATTTATAATCCACTCAGTACAATGCCAACTTTTAATATTTCATAATATAATAATGTTAGAGAAGAGACTGCAATATTCTGTGTATTATCTGTTATAATCATGCTTACTTTTCATTTTAATTTTTCTATAATAATGTTATCTTTCAGGAGTATCAATGAAAGCACCAAAAGTGTTCGAAAGTGGCAGACAAAGGAACAAGAACATGGGACCGTTCCTAGCAGCGGCGGCTATGAAGTTTGGCCTTCTCGGGGCCCTCACGTTTAAAGGCCTTTACCTGATGGTCGGAAAGGCCCTACTCATCTCTAAGATTGCTCTCTTGCTCGCGACTATCATTGGACTGAAGAAATTATTCTCTCCTCAGGTGACCGATTAGCAACTGATTGTATTGTGATTGTGTTGCCAAGTGTAAAGTCCCTAGTTTTGGGGAAATTTTTTTGGCTGTCTCTAGAATAGGGTTGAAATTCTTAAATTATAAGAGGCATTTCTCATATTCATTAATAAGAACTAGTGCATAATTATTTATTTATTAATTTATTTTATGAAGATAAGTAGCATTACTTGGGGTTTGAATTATGGTCCTGATATAAAAAAAAATTGGGGCATTTTTAAATTACACCTGGTAATACTATTTGTGATGCATGAACGCTTATTAGGTTAAGATGTTCTTTGCAAGATATACGACTGGTTGAGAAATATATTTATTCTTAAGGGAAGAATTTACTTTCAAATATCTTTATTTGAAATAGAGAGAAAATCAGAATTATAACTGTATTAAAAGTTTTTGTACGATTGTGTGCGAAATATTTTTTACAGTAATATGAAATGATATGAGCTATTACAAAAAATTAATTAGTATAGATTGATATCAAGCATAATTATTTTATAGTTTATTAATAATGACAATGCGGTGGTAAAAAATCTCAACGTAATTTGAAATTTATATTCTTCAGTTAACTTAACAACATTTAAGTCAACTTCGAAGAATATTATGTACATTTTATTATTAAACTATATTTCTCTTCAAGACTTTCCAAGAATAGAAAATTATCTTCCCTTAAGAGTAATATTGATGCTTTCAACCGTCTACAAGACAGTTCGATATAGCAGTGACTTTCTCACCAGTCGAGCATGAAGGCATGTGCATGATTAAAATGTATTGAAACTATTCTCTGTGTTTAATTTCTTATTTTCTTCTCTATACTTTTATTTTAGGTATTTCAATTGTTTTTAAGTGTGCACGTATGCATGACTTTTATATTGTTTTCATTAAATTGAATAAATATTTACTTACTTTTCAAACAGGCTTGACTTGACTTTATAGGTACCTACCCACCCATCATTTTGTTCCAGCTACGCTCATATACCTAGAAATTTTTTCTAAATAAATTCTTGTAAATACCACTGAACTGAGAACTTTGACGTACTATAGAATATTTAAAACTTTAGATCTCTATACATAAACAACGTATTAAGTTCGTTCCTGCACTGCTTCTTGAAACATGCAAAAGCTCTACATAGAGCTCGAATCTTGTAGCGATTAACTACAAAAAAACTATTTTTTATATATTTTACTTATTTTATCCATACTATCAATGTATTAGCACAATCCTAGTTCATCATAATATTTGACCTAATTAGGTCATTAGGCTCATGGTTCATGCATGACCGGCGACCCCTATTTAATAACAATGCCATTATATAAAAAAGAATTAATTTTCAAATACATTCCAGGCTATCATCAAAAAGGACTAAATCATATCGGTGAATGGGACCTGACGGAGATTTTGGCCAAGGATTATACCAGCTTCTAACAAATAATCGCAAAATTAGGAATTAATTCTAGACGTTTCTATATACGTAATAAGTTTAATTACAATACAATTGTTTTTACAATCGTGTTACAATCGTATTACAATCGTATTACAATCGTGTTACAATCGTATTACAATCGTAATACAACAAACAAACGGTTAATATTAATTCCTAACATTGCAGTACCCGACATAGGTATATAACGAATGTAAATAATATTTATTTATTTATTTTAACTAAGATAAATCTACTAACTTGTACAATATACTAGTTTCGCATTTAAAACTAAGCATTTGCTTGGTAAATAACATGAAATGTACTAACAATTATGTATGTGGATTAAATAATTATTCACTAACAATGCATTTATTTGATAGCCCTTAACGCTTTTTATAAAACCACTATATCCTAATATCCTACTAATATTATAAATACGAAAGTTTGTGAGGATGGATGTGTGTGTATGTGTATGTTTGTTACTCTTTCACTCAAATACCACAGAACCGTTTACAATGAAATTTAGCACACATATAGAGGGTAACTTGGATTAACACATAGGATAGATTTTATCCCGGAAATCCTACGGGAACGGGTACTATGCGGGTTTTCCTTGAAAACGCAGGCGAAGCCGCGGGCGGAAAGCTAGTAGAATATAACAAAGTCGCTGTTACTAGCTATCCTTCCCTATGTATGTTTAAATCTTTAAAACTACGCAGCGTATTTTGATGTGGTTTGTTTTATAGATAGAGTGATTCGAAGCTTTTAGTATGTCATTTTATTAAACTTTAGACAAAGCGCGAGAAGCCACGGGCGAAATTACAAATAACATAATGTAGAGATTAACATTCTTATCGACTGTATATTTATAGAGGATCGTTTTTAATTAATAGATACCTATTTTTTTTGTCTCAGGACTTAATTATTAAAAGGTAACACACAATAAGTATTATTTGTGAGATCATAATTAAAATAGTTATAAATAATAATGGGTACATTTAGAATTACTTTGACAACTGCTCGCAACTTCGCTCGTGACATTCGAATCGCGGGTGTCCTTGCTTACGAAAAAGCTGAAATAGGTAATGACTTTATGCAAATAATAAATTAAAGTGATTCAGCATGAATGGATTAAAGGCATCCATTTCAATTCAAACTAGATTTTAGGTTTTCAAAAGCTCGGTTCTAAAGGCTTGGTTAAATTTTTCAAATAAGTTGAATACAAAGCAACAATACAGATTAAATATATCTGAAATAGAGTTTTTTTTATTCTATTCTGAACGGGAAATTGGTTTTGGAAGTTGGTCTACTTTTATATGGCTTAATTAAAGAAATGTTTATATATTATAGTCTTAGATGTATGCATTTTTTATGTATAATACAGCTTAAAGATAATAGGTAACTAATCGACTAATAAACATACAACTTATTATTAATTACAACCAATAATCTTATCAATACTTTTATTTGTTTGTTTGAACGCGCTAATCTAAGGAATTTAACGTCCGATTTGAAAAATTTTGGTATTAGATAGCCGATTTATCGAGGAAGTCTATATAATATTATGATCATGCTAATTATGTAACATTTTATAAAATAAAGTAGAAAAATCCAGGAAAATGTATAGTAAAAAAAGATTTGATTACCTTTGAACTTTGAAAGGGCAAAAACAAACTTCTATGTCATAAAATTACATAATATAATCAACTACGATCAGCCAAAACATCGTCATCGCATTTTATACGTTAAATGAAGATTCCAATGCCCTTTATACGTTACCCTTCTTTCTTATAAAGGCTGCAGAGATTCCACATCCTATGCAGGCTGATAATACATTGAGAATGAATGCATATACACACTTTCTGCGTGTGTGTGTTTATAACAGATAACAGGTAGGTACAGTAATAATATAAATAAAAATAAATTGCCAAATGCCTTGCTAAGCGTAAGACTCGAAAACGGTTCTGCAATTTTGTTTTACGTTTTTGTTAAGGTCAAGGGCGGATCCAGCTTTAGTGCCAGGGCCTAAGGTACAGTGGAGGTTCATATGAAGAGAAAAAAGTTAAATGAGCAGCTGTTATGGGGCGATATTTTGAGCATGCTTATATTAGCTTCACCTATTTGTATTAGCTTATATGTAATAGACTTCTTCAGATTTTGACCCATTTTAAACGGACAGATTTTAACAAACAACATTTATTAGGACCGGTGAGAATGGAATAATTTCATGAGCTTATCTTAATATTAAAGCGTGTTAGGTTTTTTACTATAACAATTGAAAGCATTCAAAAATATTTGAAAATCGAATTTATAATTGTGACCTAACCTTCCTTAATAACACGGCTCTGACAATGGAATTTACCGCATAAATAGGCTATGACAATAGAATTTAACGCATAAATAATACATAGGCATCCTTTGTTAGATTGAGTAATAGTTTAGTCAGATAACAGTTCCAGTTTCAGTAAGCTTGAACCATTCTAAGTGAAATTGGGGATTCTACACGATTCTAACGGTGCATTTACATCAAACGACTACAGCTAGAACAAGAGCATTCTTTCGTAATCTTTTATTGTAATCGAAAACTCGTATTCAGTGTTGTTCAGTATTAGAAAATTTCATAGAATCTTTTCGAACGCACTAAGAACAACGAAATAATTCTCTAGGCCTGTTTACACTAAAAGAATATGACATAGTGGGGTTAGATTAAGCATTCGCTCGTTTGATGGAAATGCTCCGTAAAGAGAAGATCCTTTTTGATAGAACACATTGCTATCGAATATTCTGGTTGTGTTTTTTTTTTTAATGCAAAAAGGTCTGAATCATGTAATCCAGTATACAATAATATTGTTGTTTGGCCTCTTTGGTCCCGGAACTCGATGGAATAATTACATACGCAATTTCAAACTCATTTCTCTCTCGATGAAAACAAACAGCTACGTTTTAGCATGTGAAAACAAAACATATAATTTGTTTGCATGTTTTTTATTGCATGATAATGGTTTTAAATGTCATTCTCAGCAGTTTATACTACAGGTTAAGGGATAACAAAGTAAGTTTTAAAAAGTATAATATTGTTTATATTTAATGTAATTTCTTTTAGAAAATAATTAACATCTTCATATAAAAATAAGTACCTACTTAATTAATGTGTAAAAATGTTTTTAAATTTATTTAATTATTACTGATTTATGTCACAGCCTTTGAACAACGTGACGTACGAGGTTTTCACGGACAAACTAACAAACAAAGAGCCGTGGGACATGGTGGATGATATAGACAAATATCCATACGACCATCCGTGATCATCCATACATCATACTAGACCATCCATACATACAATAAATTAAGTTCTTTGAAAGCTTTGTTTTATTTTTTAGCCATTTATTTGTAGTTTCTAAAGAGATGAGTTGTCTGAATGTTGAAAATATTTCATTAAATTTTGAATAAAATAATATTAAGCAGAATGAAGAGAGTGTATTGGTGATTCAGTTTTTGAAGGTATTTCTAATTTCTATGCAAATGATGGTATTGAACAAAAAAAAGGGGTCCCACTCTATATTTGTTTACCTTTTAATGTTATGGTTTTATTTAAGTTATCACGATATAATGAAATGTTTAGAATTTGGCCTAGAATTTGTTGAATCCTTTACTCTACTTTAGTTTTTGTTTATCTTAACAGTAATACAGATAATAAATTATAAATATAAGTATTCATACTACTAATAATTACAAAAAAATATATAAAGGAAACCAGCTGTGTTTTGCGACTTGCATACGGATAAAACCATGAATTAACCCTGAAAAAAGCAGACTATTTTTATTACAAAATTTCATCAAAACCAATCATGTGGTTTAGCTGTTAAACCGTAGCTTACAAACAAACACACGTTCTCATAATTATGGATGGTGAAAATCTGCAAGCGGATCACCAAAACAACTTTTAAGGTAAAGTATAATATCTATACTATGAAAGACACATATTTTTCATAAAAACAGGAAGTTACCGCATTGTTTTGATATTACAAAGGCTTAATATATCCCATCACAACACAGCACCCACGTTGTTATATAATATGGTATACTTGAATGTCAGCAGGCTTTCATCTTTCTATTGTTTCATGTAAATATTCTTATAGAACAGTGGTTAGGTTGAAATATCTGTAATTCAGGAAGATGTCATGGGTTTGTAAAAAACTTATGAATAAAACAATTTTTGTATAAGATGAGGCGAAGCTTATAATTTAACTTTTATGTTACTAAAATTGTAAGTATCTGTAGGTAATAAGAAGCGCTATAGGTATAAGTACGTATAGATATAGGTAGAGTCTCTCTGTAGAAACTGATTTTCGGGGCGATGGTAAATGGTAAATGTTAATATGATGATTCAAAATGCTTATAGAAGTCTAATCCCTACTAATATTATAAATGCGAAAGTAACTCTGTCTGTCTGTCTGTTACGCTTTCTCACTTAAACCTCTCAATCGATTTTGATGAAATTTGGCACAGACAATCTTTAGACCCTGAGAAAGAACATAGGCTACCTTTTATTGCGAAATATGTACAACGGACGAAGCCGGGGCGGACCACTAGTTGAATAATAAAGGTTTGAGGTCGAGTTTGATAGATGTCAATTTTCATATAAAAAAAAATCACAGTATTCTTATTTATGAAATAAATCACTCTGCAAGGATCTTTACTCTGAATTTTATATTGAAAATATATATTTGCTATGCATTCCATTCATGGAGAAAAGTACATAAACATATTATAATGAATAGCAAATATTTTGCGTTTGAGTTATGATAAAAATACATTGTTATTTTTAGAAAATCCCAGTAAAGCATGTAGTTACTTGATAATGTTATTTCATCGGAGATACGAAAAATTTTCCTGTTTACGTAACATCATGGAAATATACGAGCAATTTTAAGGAAGCAAAATTAATGCTCCATTTATTAAAGTGTCATAATTGATAAATTACTCAATATTACAGTCATAACAAAGTTGATTGAGAAATAACAGAAATATTATGTTAAAACTGTTGTGAACCATATTTTAAATCTGTTAAAATACGTGTTTTAGTAGGTTTTAGTTTTAATTTGATACGTTCTATGAAAAAAAAATAATATTTCTGCAAAATCTAGTTTTATAATACAGTCTTTGATGATAATTAGAAAAATGATCGAATTAGCTAAGTTATTCAAATATATTATGAATAGTTTTAGCGTAGCTTACAAAAAAAATAGATTCGCAGCTAGACAAAGATAATTGAAAAAGCTCTTGACATTTCTTTTCGATTTTGACGACTACACTTTATTTTCCAATAAACGTTTTTTCATTACAATTGAATCTTAGAAAAGTATTAAATTTGATTCTCTATGACAGACTTTCATGGTTCAAATGCTGATGATAAATGTTAAAAAATGTTATGACGATTCAAAAGTGTTTAAAAGAAGTCTAATTGAATTTAAATAAATGTTTGAGTTCGATGATAATATGTTAATACTAATTACCAAGGACAAATATTTTTATTTTTCGAACGACATACACAATTAATATTTTAGATACAAGGAAAACAAGTATAATGCTTCATCGTCCCTAATAAAAGAGTCGTTATCCTGCCGATGAAAAAAATGTATTCTCATTTACATAATATTTAAATTATGGAAACCAACTGAAGTCACTTTATACAAAAATTATTCTGGGCTTTTGCGCTTTGGCATTATTGTATCCGAAAATTGTAAAAAAATAGGTTATGTATGGAAATCACTGGATAAATAACATTTCATTATATTATTTTATTGTATTGTGTCAATAAATCGAACGATTTATTTCCTTGCTTTAACAACCTCGTTTATATTTTTATGAAAGCAATTTGGGTTGTTTACTTCAGGAGTTCCTATTGTATAAGCCCTTTATATTGAAATTTTTCTATCAAAAATAGCGTTTTTATGAGTAAATAATATAAAAATTGCTACCAACCTTCCAAAACATTATAAATAGTCTTTCAATTCCTAACTAAGAGGAAAGTAATATAATATAGCATATTAAAGGTTTTTTTAATGGTAATACTTAAATAAAATAAAACATCGAAAATAATTAACAAAATTTATTTCACTAGGTGCTGAATAAAAAAGCCTTAACAACACTTATCCTTAAAATAAATAACTTATTTAATCTCTTAACAAAGTCGACGGGCTCGCGCTTAAAAATACTTCAGTTAAGTTAACAAGCAACTAAATCAGTCTTAATACAAAACTGCTCGCAATGCTTCAAATTATCTGGACACAATAAACAATTTACACAAGAAACAAGAAAGACCAATAATCAGGTCCAGAAATTTAAAACATTACGGCTGGTTCATTTGCTAAATGTCAGATCACCACGCTAAGACTGAAGTCTAAAATTGAGCGGATCAAGCAGCCACGTGGTAATCTGACATTTAGCTTGTTCGAACTAAATGACGCCACTTGACCCAATTTTACGATCCTGTTGTCCAATTCTGTTATTGACTCGCCGGCATTGACATTGACGGGTTAAACATTGCCATGTTATGTTGTTCCGCCATGTTCTGAGGTAAGGTATACAGGGGCATCGGCATGGAGGAGGCGCTTAGCGGCGGCGGTGGGAGGCCGAATAAGAATCTGAAGTAGCGCGCGAGCTTCCATAAAATATTGGACGTCTCCGGTACCCTGCATCATACAACAATCGTTACATGTGTGTAAATGTCAATTCAAATGACTCGTACAGCGACCTTAATGATACTAAACTAATGAATATATGACATAAATGCTCAGGTTTTTTAAGCTATCGTGTACTAATTGAGTCATTTTCATTGATATTTACAGAAATTTTACCCATTTGCGTTTAATTTCACAAAAAGTGACCTTCACCGTTACTAACAATAACAAAATAATTATGTGTAAGTAGGTACAGATAACTTTTATGCCATAACAAAACGGTATGTGTTGTTAGTATAATCTGTATCGTTGGTCATGAATATTTCATCGAAGTCTAGTTTAAGGGTGTGGTTATTATTGACTTTATCGTGATAGTAGCTACCCTTCTTCTTTTTCTTCTTCTTCTTAGATTTCTTTATTTTTTTAGTATCTTCGCTAAAGAATCTAAATAAGTCTTCATTCACTTCAACAAAACCTTCGATTATATCCAGGATATACACAACCAAATTGTACGTAACGGTATAATAGGCTGGAGGTTCTTCTTTATACTTGAGAGTAGATTTTAAAAAAGATTTAATATAATCTCTTGCTTGATATAAAAGAGTATCTAAAAATTCTGGCTTTTTCTGTTTTTTTGCTCTTGGTTCACTGTAAGATTGAGTTGATGTTGTTTCCAGTTGAAAGTTTTCAAGACTTCGCTTGGGTCGCTTGCGCTTTTTATTCAACACCTTTTTAAGTTTAGTTTCAGTTTTATTCGATCGATTCTTTCGGTTTTCAAACTTAAACATTATTACTGGCTTCCAATCGCTGGGCTCGGGTGCAAGTGTAGCATTATTTATTTCGACTAATACATTTCGTTTTGGAACATTTCTTTGGTACGGTACTAATCGACTGTTATTTGGTTTCGCTACAAACATAGCAGGATTGACATAGTATTTAATTCTAGGATAATAATAGGTGTGAGGATAGTTAAACTTATATTTCTTTGTTTTAATATAATCGCGAAAATCCTTATTATGTTTAAGTCTATTTAAATCTAGTTTAAGCTCTGTAAATTTCTTTGGTCTTTGTCTCGGTAGTTTTTTAAAAGACATCTTTCGTTGGGCTATATGTCGAGGTTGAGGGAGTAGAATCTCTTTTGGTTTCTTTTTCCCTTCTATGACTTCTGTTTCCACACTCTTCGCGGTCGACACGTCAGATTTGAGACCTCTGAAAGTTGCTGGAATTGCATCGTAAAAAACACTCGCTATCGGATCAACGAAGCTCCTGATTTGATTAACGACTGGCTCAAAAAATCTGAGCAGTGTTGACTTACCATCCCATCTTTCTGCTGCCCGCGTCGCGTTAGCTACGACGGCGGGCGCCTGCTGCGACTGCTGAGCGCTGGGGTCGTTCGTTTGAAGTATTTCGTGGGTATGCGATTGCGATCCCAGTCCGGTGGGACTGAACATTTCTGATGAACCGAACTGTGGGCTCACTCCGCTAACGGAGTATGCGTGCGACGAGGCGCTTGGAAAGTCTATCGGGTATTGTGAGTATAGATACGGATGGTTTTGCAAACCGGCACTGGAACGCAAACAATAATTGTTTAAGATAAATGATTATATCGTAAAGTTGATACAAAGTTGAGCAGTCGTCCGTAGATTGTGTGCAGCGTCACGTCCTTTGTCAAACGTCATAATGAATCCATTATTGAAGGGAGATTTTCAATTTCGTTACAGAATCAAGACGTCCCTTTAATTTCGTCAGTCTTTGTCTAAATTCCATTATCTTGAGTGAGGGGTTATATTTAAATAAGAAAGTTCGAAGTGGAAAGCGTGGCGATTCATACATATAAATTACATTCCTTCTGGAATCTTTGCTTACTTTTATTTACGAAAATAATGTTATTGTGTGGATAACATTCAAAACATAATCCTCACAAGGTCAGTAAGTAGTTCTGGAATGTGTAGGTAACTGATGCTCTGTACATGTAATTATATATAGATTTGGAAGACATGGAAGTTTAAACATATAAAGTTTAAGTGTCTCTACATTTTTCAAAAACTCGATTGCAAAATGTCTTGCTATATTTACAATAGGACTAATTCATCACGGAAACATTAATTAAATTAAAAACAAACATTACTGCGATTTCGAATGATAGAAAGTCGATCCAATATGTATTGAACCAATGAAGCAAGATGAAATTTCTTTACATGTACTGTGCGAATGTTTTTATCATTTCCACTAAGCATTTGCAGTCACGTCAAGTGGAGAAATCAGTCCAGTGCTGAGGTATGCGTGAGAGTCGACATGCTATATCCGTCATGCTATACTAAACATAGTTGGAACAGTCGAAATTGTTGCTAATTTCAACGATTCTCTAATTGGCCGTTATTTACAGAAGCGGTAAAGATAACTGCTGTTTTATGTTATTGAAAATGTTAATTTACTTTTAATTGGTTTTATTTAAAAAATGTAACTGCATTTTATATACGTGCTTTTAAATAGAATATCATGATTGTATATGAGTATATTCATAAAGTGACGGTCAAAAATAAATGAATTAATAATCAAGTTATAATTATTAAATTAATGAAATGTAATGAACATTGAAATGAAGCATATAGTTAATTAATTAAATATTGAAAAACTGATGAAAACAGTCTGTAGTATCAATTATAGTTGTTAATAATGTAGTGAAAATGTTGCATGTTCTTTTATTTGCTTTTTTTTAATGGACATGCAACTTGGAGCATAATTAAATTAAAGGTCATTGTCATTGCACTGAAAACAAGTATTATTTTACCGCATCTATTGTAATTTATAAATTACACATTATTTAATAATGATTTAATTTAAAATTAGCAACAAATTTAGATGTTCACAACTACAACACAGTCCACATACAGTCAAAGGTCAAGTCTAAAATAAACTAAATAAAAATTGTCAACAAGGAAAAAAAAATACTCCAGATGTATTTACAACAAGTACTTTAGATTTACTTATTGAAATATTTGTGAAGAAAGCTCTCCATTATTTTTTTATATTTAGAAGAAAAATATGCTTAGAATGTCATGTTTTACCTAATTTATCTACAACCAGTAATTTAGTATAATATATTTTAATAACGAAATTATAGCAAGTAACATAGTCGACATTTAACTTTTCTAAATGTATGAATAGAGTTTTTCATTTAATTTATTGAAAAACAATAATTATTGTTTCACGCATTAATTTTGTGAATTAAGTGCAGCTTCACTTAACAAAATTGTTTCTTTTTTTTCAGACTAAAAATCAAACATAACTCATTACTTTAATTAATGGAAAATTATACTGTATCCTAAAGAGGTAAACATGAAATATGTTTTACAGTATTCAAATTGTATTTTAATACGATTAAAAATTAAATTAACTGATCTCGAATAATAAATGAGGAACCCTTTATGGGTCAGCTAATTGTGGTCGAATTCCCATTTTATTTGATTATTTAATTGTGGCTTTGGAATTAAATGATGTAAAATATTTTATACTAGAGAATAATTTTTGACCAAATTATAAATGGACTCCAAAATATTTGTGTTCATTTTGTACAAAAATAAATTTGATCAATCTATAAATAAATAGCTATCAATAATTAGGGAGCTAATTAGTTATTTAAAATAGATAATGGATTTTACTTTTTGTATAACTAAAACATAAGTGTTTGAAGTGAATTTATTGCTTTTTAATCAAAAACTCTATTTTAATGTTTGAAACGACGAGTTAAATATAGCAGTTTCAACTTTATTTTGTAATAATATATTATAAGTATTAATTATATTTTATACTTTACGATTAGGTACATGCTAATTTTTCATTTCAATTGAGCCACCGATCCTAAATATTATTCGACCCATTCCTTCTAGCAATGTTTTTATCTGTCCTGTTAAAAGACATAGGTAGTTAAAGAGGACATGCAGCTACAATATAATTAATTGCAAATAGCGTCTATAAATAAATTCGTCGATCGGGAATCTTGATTGAAAATCGCTAGAACTTTGAGATAGTTAATGACATTCTGAGCGTTTAATGGTTGGAGAAACCTAGTACATCTACCCACATAGGACAAAATTAGCTGCATAAATAAGTAATAGTTTACTGAGAAATCTATAGTACTTGTTAGGAATTACTGAGACATCTTTATAGGGTACTTTTTCTGTTTAGTTGTGCATGTATAACTTGATTCTACAGGCAAGTATAATTTTGATAATTTACTATCAAATGGTGTAGTAAACATAATATCTAATAAGACGTAATGATATCCATTGAAACATGTTAACTTCTTGGAAATAAAATAATCATAAAGTAGGTAATGAAGCAACTCTTTAATTAGAAAATTAGTTACATGTAGCGTGAGTCATATATTCTATTATACAGGTACAACTAATATGATTAAGAATAGGTTCTTTTATAAAGTTTAAACAAGATTCTTACCCGCCAGTGTAATTCTCATACAGTTTCTTAGCAGCCATTCCTACGGTGACTAGCAGAGCTAGCTTGCTCGCTAAGAAAGCCTTTATCGTGATGACTGCGACCACCGCAAGCGAGAATATTGCTATTGCAGCCGACTTCATACCAAATAGCAGGGGGATCACCGCTTGCATCACTTTGCGTTTATGTCGCCTTCCTGGAAGCATAATTTTGTATATTATAACTCATATACAACGTATAACTCAGTCGCTATATGGATATGTCTGTAGACTTTTAGAGGTATAAAATATCTTGTAGATTACAGAACGTATTGCATTGAAACTCGTTGCTGAAATTAAGTTTCACGTCACTAAGATCTAAAGAATTAATCTTTTAACTCTATTTTTATGTTAACGTAAATAATGTTGGTTATGTTACTGAAAAGCAGATTCTTGTCACTATGTTCTAAATGAACTTGAACGAATTTTGAACGGTTATAAAGACTCGATAAATAAGGTAAAACTACCACCCTATTATTTGAAGCCAGCGTGATTGTTGACGGGCGGGTATTACCAGACTGTCATAATACATCGAATAGTAGTGAACAACATGTATAGCTCATATTATGCTTTACATTCTTCCTCTTCCTTAGCACAAGCAGTCCCCACTTTGTGTCAAATCCGGATGTTAATAGCTAATCATAATGTTAATTTGCTTTATGCATAATTTATTGTGTACTTTTT
Organism: Colias eurytheme; assembly: GCA_907164685.1. Classification (NCBI taxonomy): domain Eukaryota; kingdom Metazoa; phylum Arthropoda; class Insecta; order Lepidoptera; family Pieridae; genus Colias; species Colias eurytheme. The sequence continues at coordinate 19,190 of CAJQZN010042392.1, read as the reverse complement.
AAGTGATTTTGTATCATCACGAAAGTGTGGAATGTTAAATGTTGTTTTATTATCGTGTCGTCGAATGCACTTCGTTTTGGAGGATTCTAATTTTTAATTGTGTATTAGGCTGACTTTATTACGACTGAAACTAGACCTGCCAACCTGCTCCTACAAGGTGTGTCTCCTCACATTAATTGAATTGAATATAATGTGTTAATAGTATAAACATTTTATGTTGCGAGTGCATACAGGGAGCAGCGAACACAGGATTTATAATGAGAATTTAGGTGGTAATGTATCACACTACATAATTATTTTCAACTGTTATTGCATTTTTTGTTTTGGACCCGATTTCGTTGTTAGGTTTTTTACTCATTAGAGTATATTACTAGTGATGATGGTTCATGGTTGCTTAAACTAACCCATACCAACCAAAGAACATTACAAGAAAAATATTAAATCAGATCAAAATTATAAATCTAAGTTTATCTAAGAAACTTAGAATCAACTTTCTATTCTAGAATAAGAACCAGACGCGTGGAATAATATTTGGAACAAATATATCATTGAGAGGCGAAAAACAAATCCTTAAACGATAATAGAGCTGTAAAAATATATACAATTTATTTGAATTACAAGTCTATGATATTATCAAATATCTATTTTGTGCCTAGTTTATATATTTACTGAAACCATAACAATATCAATATCAACTGATAAATATCAGTGTAGTAATTATTACTCCATAAACTAAATAACGTCAAACCAATATGACTATTTATAGAAATAACCACAGCTTGTTAAACATAACATTGGTTAAAATATTCTACATTATCATTGACAATATTTCTGAAAATGTACAATGTTACAATTTTTATGTATAATACATACACTAGCAATAATAAATCAATACAATCATTATAATTATTATCCTACTGAAACAACATAGCAATTGACCTGAAATACGAAATTGCTCAGTCGTTTCTCTTAATTTGTCTTTTACTTAGCTATGTCGTATTTTAATCCAGAAAACACGCACTGGAAACAAGTATGCATAATAAATAACAGGAAAAACAACTCGCGAGGGCTTTAACAGGATTGCTCGTAGTCTAACTGATCCAAAATGAACTTAATATAATTCACGTACATCGCTGTTTATGTAAAACATTTGCTCCTACTGTTTTATTTACGCAAATACGTCGCTTAAGGATTTGCTCTCCATAATTATTCAGGCGTTTGAATTTTCTGTTTTTGCTATATCGTTTTTACGTAAAACAAGTTAGTAGGAATACATTTTGTATTTATTTTAAATACCAATGGACTTTGTCCAATATCATAAATATTATTTTTTTCTTATAATGACAAAATCATATTAGTGACAAATTGGTGTCCAAAAATTTTAATATTATGGTAATTTTATAATTTATTATTTTGGGAGCTCAACTCAAAAGCTGAATTAATAAGCTTGCAGATCGCAATGTTTTTAGTATTAAATGTTATCAAAAGAGACTTCATTAATGTATAATTAAAATAAATATCAATATGAGCTTCTGTGTGGTGCTTTTCGAATATTGAATACAGTTTACTGAATAGAATATTTTATGCATCTTACTTGATACAGTTTTTTTTTGCTAATATTATATACACTAGATATTAGTATATTTTAAAAGGTGTAGTAAGTAGTAGTTAAGTATAGATCTTTAAAAGGAACTCACAATAAAGCTCTAAAACACTAAAAGCTCAACAAACGCTATCAAATGCAATCTTCAATTATATAATGAAGCACTCTCCTTTAATTAGTTACTTTACTAAAGAAACTATGAAAGATATAAAATGGTTGCACTTAGAGTAACGATATAGGTACCCAGCTTGAGACGACTTGGTAAACCACTATAAAGAGATGACATATGCAAATCTGCAATAGAATTAAATCCTCCTTATTTAGCTTTCCGCCCGCGGCTTCGCCCGCGTTTTCAAAGCAAAACCCGTTCCCGTAGGATTTCCGGGATAAAACCTATCCTATGTCCTTTCTCGGGTATCAAAATAATATCTCTATACCAAATTTCATGCAAATTGGTTCAGTAGTTAAGGCGTGATTGAGTAACAGACAGACAGACAGAGTTACTTTCGCATTTATAATATTAGTAGTTATGGATATTAAACGCTAGTAGTTTTTAATATTATAGTTTCGCTATGTCTATACTAATATTATAAAGAGGAAAGGTTTGTATATACGTATGTATGGTTTTCACGCATAAATTACTGGACCGATTTTGATGAAATTTGGCAGAGATAATCTTTAGATCCTGAGAAAGAACATAGGCTACCTTTTATTGCGAAATATGTACTAGTCTTATATAAAAGTAAAGAATAATATTTTGTATGTATATACCTAATCCTATGGTTCATATTACCTAACGAAACAAAATGATTACCTCTGATCGTGATTCTAAGGAAACATGTCTTGAAAATAAGTTAAATTTGTAAGAAATGCTGTGAAACTAGTATGTTTAGTTTTATCATAGATACTTCTTTGGCTGTAGGTAACCATCATTTAGAATTTAATAATTAACTGCATTCTTTTTGTATTTTTGATGTTTCATCGAGTAAGTATCCAAGCACAAACAATTTATTAAAAATATTTGATAATAAGAAACAGAAATAGTACAATATTAGTTTTCATCTTCCACAAAACCGAGGGTAAACGAGGGTAAAACCCGATAATTAGTCTATTATTATACCAGCAAAGTTTACGTAGGTTTCCCAAGAGAAAGTTTAGAGTTTACTTACATGTTTATTTAAGTTTATTTGGAATTATAATTCGTATTCTTATATTATTATAGCCTATACTAATAAACTGCTAATTAGTAAAAGAAGTCTGTAATTGTGTAATGACCGTTCCCAATATCGTATCTATTTTCGGTTTGACCCTACTAAAGATAGAAAATGCTATCTATCTTTTGTTTTGGCATCCCAATAAGCTTACTAGCGATAAGCTAACCTATCTCTGATCGCTATCTATCGTCTGGAGGACTAACTACTTACTAGAGGTATATATCCTTTTAATTTGTCTATTTGAGCGTCCCAATAACGTTTTGACAGCTGTCAGCCAGTAATGGCCGTTCCTAATATCGTATCTATCTTACGATAGATAGAACCTTGCTAGCTATCGGAGATAGCTGTCTATCTATAACCGTAGTTTGAATATTGAGAACGGCCATAAGTAGTCATGCCTTATACATTTTATTACCCATGTTCATTATATTTAAAGTGTATAATGTATATTATATTTTCAATATTTTGATGTAAATCTGAATTACATTACCCTTTGTATTTGTGGCTAGTTGCTCGACCTAGCTCCAACCATACACATTTCTATTTTTTTACTAATAAAGACGGAGACAAAAATCCATCATTGGAAAAATCATTATAACTCGATCAGCCGTTCTTTAGTTATCTATACTTACTAATATTATAAAGCCGAAGAGTTGGTTTGTTTGAACGTGTTAATCTCAGGAGCTACTGGTCCGATTTGAAAAATTATTTCGGTGTTAGATAGCCCATCTATTGAAGAAGGCTATAATCATCACGATACGACCCAACAGGAGCTGAACAATGCGGGTAAAACCGCGAGGCACAGCTAGTAACTTATACGCGCTTGGTGGTACCTACTAAACCTTTATTTATACAGATTACTCTTGATGGTATATTAATTCTATAAATCACTGGTATATTATCGTATGTTTGTAAAATAGCAAGGAAATTCAGAAAAAGAAAGCCTTCAAAGAGCTTCCCTGGCGTGGTTCCCGCTGCGAGTTTCACATTAACTTTATATTGGTGTAACCTTCGGATGATGTCACTGTAGCAACCTTGACTCTGTTGTACTATAAATTTATATGTTTATGTAGGATTTTTATGGGATAAATATCGGTAGTTTACCTATATACTTTTTTGTAGAGATAGGTTGAAGTTAATATTGTCTTTTGAAATGATGTGCTATAATATTTTAGTGTGTCACAATATGTTTAAAACAAACTATAGATATTATCAACGCTAATATAAATCATAGAATCAATTACTAGACTTATTTAGTAAATTCAACAGAATTGTAAATGTTGGGATAGAAAATATCCCGATAAAGCCATACTACGCCGAAATTATATTATAGTGAATATTTTCTATTATTTTTTCGGTAATAAATTACTTACTAATTCGTTTGGGTGTTTTGTCTTGTGGTTTCTCTTCTTCTACCTTGCTGTTTGATTTCTTCGGAGCTTCATCCGAAACATCTGGAATAATAAATAAAAATTACATTAAAGATTATTGGCTTAAATTATTGAATAATTTACTTAATGTAGAGTTCAAACACTATCTCTACATAATATAAATATTACTTCCCGGCTGTCTGTCTGTATGTATGCAATGGATTTTGTTGCGGTTTTTAATGTATACAGTGGTTCTCGAGAAAGGTTTGAATATAATTTGTTAAGTTATAGACAAAGCATACGAAGCCGCGCTCAAAAGCTAGTTTATATCACATTATCCATATATATTTTTGATGCAAATAATAATAAACAGTAGGCATTTAAAAGGTAAGTAGGTACTTAAATATCCGAGAATGTTTTGAATCATCAGTCACCTATTGAGATTGGGAATATCCTCCCACACTTATAAAACATTTGACTTATTCTTTGTTATGTAAGAGAATTAACACCTTGATGGATCAGCCTATGAAAAGATATTTCTTTAAATACCAACAGAGTATAGACCAGGAGCGTTTTTTAAGATTTGCGCCACAGGGTATAAAAATTCCTGTTCGAGAAATACTAAAATAATAACATTTCATGGTTTTCTAATTATTAGAAACGAATACAGTATTATATACATAACTAGCGGTCCGCCCCGGCTTCGCCCGTGGTACATGTTTACGTTTTCTCTACATAAGAACCATCCTCGTACTTCAAGGAATATAATAAAAAAAGAATTATCGAAATCGGTTCAGCCGTTCTCGAGTTATGCGCTTACCAACACATTTTGCGATTCATTTTTATATATAAGAAGATATATATTCGAATATTTCTGGAATTGGTTCATATGATCGAAATTTAGGTCATACTTTCGTTAGTTAACGAATCTCTTTCATATTAAATACAAAAAGATTTGAAGCAATTAAAATAAAACATTAAATGTTTCACTTTGTAAGAAAATATTTATCAATATCAAAGACAGATTAATAACTTACAACTACTAACACCTAATTAACTTTTAAAATAAAAAATATTTAATAAAACGAGTCTTAAAAAAGGCTCTTAATAAGAAATAATTTTTTTTCATTAATTAACCGACCTTCAGCTTTCAAAAACAGTTTAAATAAACTATATGTTCCTTTGTTTTATGAAATTAAATAATTATGAAAATTAAAGCTCTGGATTTACATTTACTGGGTATTTCTATATTCATATTTAACTACAAAAAAAACGAAGGTCAAAACTTACCTATGCAATATGTATTTATTTTTTTATAATTATTTATTTATTTTATACCTAATGTAATATATTGTATATTTTAATGCTGTATAACATACCTAGCTGTGCCCCTATATATGCCTATATATATGCAGCGTTCCTCGATAAATGGGTTATCTAACACCGGAAGAATTTATCAAATCGAACCAGTAGTTCCTGAGATAAGCGCCTCAGCAAACAAAAGTAATAAAATTCTACAGTGATGTAGGCAAATTTTTATATGGATTCGCTTATTATCAAGAAATTTTCTGGCAAAATGAATAATCTGTAAATGCTCAAGATCTCATTATTTTCTTTTCGTATCTCGAAGGAGTTATCATCGATGCGTAGTAATTGGACATTATATTTTTCACGTACTTACATTAGGAAAATCACTACATAGGTAGTATAAAACAAAGTCGCTTTCCCTGTCCCTATGTCCCTATGTCCCTTTGTACGCTTAAATCTTTGAAACTACGCAACGGTTTTTGATGCGGTTTTTTTTAATAGATAGAGTGATTCAAGAGGAAGGTTTATATGTATAATTACATCCATTAAATAGTGGAGAAGTACTGTTATTTTTGGGGTTCCTAATGTGATGTCGTAAAAAATTACATTTTTTCCGCTAACATTGCAAACGCAGGCTGAACCCTACGAGTTTTATCAAAATAATGTACTAAGTATTATACACATTGAAAAGGTCTACAGAAAAGTCCGCGATGGTATATGTCTATCTCTTAAGGATAACCCACAATAACTTTTTTTTGTCATTTACTTTTCACGACAAATAATGGCTAATTTTCGATGCGATTTTAACAAATACAGCATTAATCCTTAACCAATTAAATACCTTGAATACATTGTTCATTCAATATAGATCTATATGGCAAGTCCTATAGAAAAAAGTTCAATCGCAAAGTTGTAGGTAATTAAAAGTTCTACAACTTTTGTATTCACAATTTTTTCACATAACCTAAAAATTTAGGTGAAAAATTCAAAAAACCAAGTTTTTGGTCTTTTATTTCTATCTACTTCAAAATTTATTTTTTTTCTACGAAATTTGGTGGAAACTTACTTTATTATGTCCCAAATACATTGTAATTTATTTGATTGAAAATATTTATTTTTTCGCCTTATTTTGAATGAATTATGGCCCTTTACACCGTATGATTTAAGTAAATATTTTCGAAGATATTACAGATTTAAAAATTGCGGGACGTAGCGTTTGCGGCGGTACCGGCCGGCCGCCCGGCTATTTAGTTTATACCCGTGAAACGTTCACAGTTTTTCTGTATTGTATTTAGAATCAGCATTGCACCCGTGCGAAGCCGGGGCGGGTCGCTAGTAAGTATATAAAATACATCCTATTGTACTGGATTTATTTAAAATGACTTTTTTAATATTATACTAGCAGTCCGCCCCGGCTTAGCCCGTGATACATGTTTACGTTTTCTCTACATAAGAACCATCCTCGTACTTCAAGGAATATAATAAAAAAAGAATTATCGAAATCGGTTCAGCCGTTCTCGAGTTATGCGCTTACCAACACATTTTGCGATTCATTTTTATTCGACTGAGCGGTTAGCTTGGCCCTGCTTTCCAAGCCAGAGGTCGTGGGTTCGATTCCCACCCGGGGCAAATATTTGTGTGATGAATATAGATGTTTTCTCTGTGTCTGGGTGTTAATTATCTATATAAGTATCTATTTATAATTACATAATATGTATGTTTATAAGCCATCTGGTTTCGATAACACAAGCGAAAGCTTAGTATGGGATCAGACCGTGCCGTGTGTTTTAATTTATATTTATATTTGATTGGTAAAAGCTTCTAAAGGTAGGATTAAAAAAACTCTATCTAATTTATTTTCAGTTTTAGTAGAATTAAAATACCGTAGTAAGTTCAGTGCCGTCTACGCTATTGTAACTGTTTCTTTCTGTATCAATAAAATATAATTTTATTGTATTTTTCGATTCATTTTTTTCCAGGATATATTACTTTTAATGGTATAGAAACAATGTTCAAAATTCACAAAGCGTGTTATGGAAGAGGCCATCGTACTTGCCCTTTACTTGCCACTTACAAGATCAATCAGGATTTATTTCAAGAGATATCACGTGCCATAAAGAGATTTATTTTAAGTAGAATTGTATTTAATATTAAATATAATAGTAAATATATACTTGGTAACGTTTATTGTATATATTATTTTGAAGAAATAATTGCGTCATACATTAGAAACTGTATACTATAATAACCAATTTACTTGCTCCTTTGTGTACTTACTTACCAAAATAAACAGATAATAATAATTACTTTTCTTTAAACATTATTCACGTCTACCCACAGTTCTGTTTTAATTAATAGAGGTAACAATAAATAAACATTTGAACAATTACTCTATACTTTAATTAACACAAAGGTAAACATTGTTGTGTGGGTGTTATTTTCACACATATGCAATCTATTTATTCTTATAAATGGTTCACGCACACAGATATAGATTGGCTAGATACTTACCATGAAGCCGGATTTTGTGTATTCAGAGCATTATCTCGACGTATAATAGCGATAATTGTTTTTTTTTACAGTTTACAACGTAATTTTGTGGAATATAATATTATGATAGATGATACGATACGATAGATGTAAACTAAATTTATTTTAATGAATAGCTTTATAAGAAAGACAGGCAGTAAAGTACAAACAATTTTGTACAGTGGGGAATACGATTTATTCTTGCTCGACAATTTAAGTATTTTAACTTTAAACATTTTATTGTAAAAAAATGCGACTAAACTCCATCTACACACATTTCAGCCTTTGTTCTGTAGTTCTGTCTCTATAGAGCCACAGAATACATAATAGTAGCTAAACGCTAACAATATAGATAGAGCAACAAGCATCTGCCAAATTTGTCATACTAAAATTATTATTATTTATTATGTTATATCCAGTTATTAATTATCCATGGTTACCAACTCCACTGGGATGGCAGTAAAAGGTTGAGCTTTAAATTTATGAAACATAGCCGGCCTTGTATCTATAGGCACTCGGCAAAATAGCTATAAATTTTATGAGGATATAAATTTGAACATATTATATACTTCGCACTACATGTATTATCATTACGATGTAGCGTGCTTTTGATATTTTAAAATGGTCGAAAAATATTTTGTTATTAGGTATTTGAAGAAAGAAAGAAAATACGTTTAATCACAAATACTTTTACAAAATTTTGACTTATAACTATATAAACACTTTACATGAAAAAAAATTAAATCTTAAAATACAATAAATATATTCAAATATCTTAATTCGTGATTAGGTGGACTACTCAGCATTTGCCTCTCCGTATTAGTGGAGGGGCGCCGGTTTTCAGTCTGTAATCCCCTCGACTTGCTACGCTTGGAGCACCAGAACGGCCTTCTGGGTGGTTAAATTAAGAGCTAATGCATAAATATTTGTTTTACTTGGTAAAAATATAATGTAATGCGACACTCCTGACAAGCATATTAAACTGATTTTAACTTTAAATGCGGCAAAATTTATATGGTGTACGCTTATATTTTCGCTACGTCGCTTTGTCACACATGCCATCGAACTTTTTGCTTGACATGTCCGTCGTCCGTTTCCTCACCATTTTTCCTTCCTATTGATTAGGAAAGAACGTAATACGTAATTAAACCGATACACTAAAAATATAATACCTATTAAAACTAAAATAATAATCCATTACTGCTTGATATATCACACGGATGTGCCGTCACATAGTCTAAGTTTTATGGACTAATTGCTACAATCGCGTGCTTTATGAGAAAACCGTTTGAATTATTCAAAGCGTGATCTGATTGCAGTGAATGAGATTATAGGAAATACGAGAGATTGCGGAATCTGTTATTAATTATGCTGAAATTTATTCAGTCTTGAACGCAAGAGATGTGTGTTGTTTTCATGAGAGCGTGTTTTTGCATTCCGTTGATGCAAAAATAGAATTCGATTGAATTTATTAATTAAACAGTGACCTTTTTATTTCAATTTATGGTTTTGTATTATAGCAATTAGTAGAATCGCAAGATAATATTTATTTATTGATAGTTTAGTACCTAAAGGTAATCTTACAACTACTTACAAAATCTTATAAGTTTTATAGGAAATTATAAGATAAATTTAAATGTATTTGTTCAGTTTCTACCTTGATATTATGATACAGTAATCAGGAATATTTTCAGCAAATTAGAAGGAAAAAAAATTTAATTCTTCTATCGATGTTTTTTCGCAAATACGAGGTTATGTGGTTTTTATCACGTTTGTTGAAGTGTGATGCTATAATACTATATATTATCTAGGATGTTGTTTGTTTATTTACATAGCTATTTGCCCATTTATTCCTGTTATGTTTTAAATTAAATCGTCCCATCCCAATTATTACAAATTCTCAAAGAATATATTTCGTAAACTCATGAATATTAATCGAATATTTAAAATTTAATAGAATATTCATAACGTCCACTAAAAGTAAATTGGGATATAGATTTTTTTTACATTTCAATAACTTAATTACAAATACCTGGGCATGATTCAAAAACAAACAAAAAAAGGAAAAACTTTTAAAGCTTTAGATTGAAACTTTGAAAGTGGAAACTTTTTTATGTTAATAGCTATTTCTGTTCTATATTACAGTAAAGCATAAATATTCTGAATAGAAATCACCGATTGATTATTCCAATTGATATTTATAATTTTAAAGTTATAATGATAATTATTTTTTCATAGTCAATATTATTGCTAATAATTTATCAATAAAATAAATTAATGTATATTATGCATGATATAAATATAATATAATGATAATTTACAACTTTCCATGTTTACGTTGTAGTTAAGAAATTATTGTAACATTATAATTATTGTAAAAGTAAGAAACGTCATCGTCGTCTATACATTTACTCTCGATAGTTAAATATATTATGGAGTGCAAATTATCATGACATAGTTTACGATAAGTTATAATATGTATACTATCTCGGGTTATTCTAATACCTAATGGAATAGTTTACTTGTCTTTGATTTTATTACATGTTCCCAATTAAAATGCCCGGGGTTTCAAAACTTCAAACGTTAAATTTTGAAAAAGAGCCTATGTTTAATTTCGGTCATATGCAAGTTTCAAATTTCATTCTAAGGGGTTATTTTTGGACATGTTAAGGATTTATTTTTGGACTTAGACTTTGATTGAAATTTTGCAATCGTGTACGATTTTTATTTGAATTTTAGCAAAGAAAAGCCAAGTTATTGATTAAACTAAACATGACACCCAGTTGCTAAGGAGACATTTTAAAACTTGTTTGTTTTTTCATTTTTCACCAGATCCTTTTACTTTTCCTTCAGTAACTTTAAACCCGATATCAATGAACTTGTTTAAAAGCTTTTAAGTACAAAAAGTCTTCTAAAATAAATTGAACGAAGCTATGAAAATAACTATTTTATTACAATAGGGCATGAGAATAGCCACGTACCGCGTACGTGTAGCAGTTATATGATATTCTCAAATTAAACCGAATTGTGTATCAAGCCTTTATACGGAAGGATTGAAACTCAACATTTTGATTGGTTGATCTGATACCTAGGTCAATAAAATCCTTCCACGAAAATGGCAAACCGAAAAATGATTTATTTACTTTAGGTAGAATACAGATTAAGATGAACCAATGAGTGTACACTGTACAGTGTACTATATTACGTTTTATTTAATTAACCTGAATGAGGAATACACTATATACTATAACCAGGCGCTCCTGCTTATTATTATTAATCAGGGCGTATTGCTTTGTTTATTTCATTTTCAAAAAAAAAATGTTGTCCTTAATTATTAATTGCTTCCCACTGTTATATTTAAATAGGACAGGCGTATTTCACATGTATTTATCCGCTTTTTCATTCTCTCTTAGCTAATCGTCTGAAATAACGTTTATTTTAAGCTATTGTATAGCTTCTATCGCGGGCCTTGAGCGCGGGGACTGAATCCAGAAATTCCGTAACGAAAAACCTCACGCTCCCCACTCCGACTGGCGCGGAGGTGTGGCTTGAAGACATAGCATGCAAAAGCTTTACCGCGGCAGTCCCCGAGTGCTACACGTCTTTTTTTTTCTACATCATTCCAGATTAAAACAAGCCCTGTATCTCTCAGTGGCTATTCTTATTTTTTTTACTTTTAATAGAGTTGAACAATCTAACAGTGGATTTACATCAAACGAACATAGAGCTAGAACATGCAGGAGCATTCGTGATCGTTTTAGTATAAACGAAAATTCAGTTTTGTTCAGTACCTATTAAAACATTTCATAGATTATTTTCGAATGCACTAAGAACACGCTAAAATAATGCTCTACGCCTGTTTACACTAAAATAATTTGACATAGTGGAGGTATAATAAGCATTCACCCGTCTGATGTAAATTGGCCCTAACACGTACGTTGGTTCTTCACATTTTAACGAAGCATGCAAATTGGACATTATCTTGCAAGATATTATACATGTAGTTAAGATAACACCGTGAAAAACACACCAATTATACACTGTGTTTTTCTTTAACAATTATAAAGATTGTGTTGGTATTGTGCTGTATAATTTCTTAAAAGTACTATTTCATTGTCTTATATTATAAACACTATCGAAGGATCTTTATTACATATTTAATGTACTAGAATATGAGAGTTATGGAAACGATCTGTTTCTGCTAATTGATTCAAAACAACTAAACTGTTTTTGATATTGTTTTCATTGATAGAAACATCACTAAAGAATAAAATTATGTTAGCATTGTTAATTAATTTGTTTATATTATTTGTAATTTCCCTCATTATATTTCCGTAACGAAGCATAAAACAGATGCAATGCACATCTATTTCTTTAATTGATTTGCTCTACGAGTAAGTAGGTGATCAGCTATTAACTGTGTTTTGCACTCTTCTATACTTGTATCTGATGGTTATCAAACCTTGGACCTATCTATATTAACATTTATAAGCTAAATATAATAGTAATTAAGGTTTATTACTATTACATAATTAATTACAATTATCATTTTGTTTCATGCATAAAAAATGAACCCCGGGATTGAATAATTTGTTTCTGAATTCTTCCTCAAGGGAAAAAGGAATGTATGATTAACATTTTATTAATATTTATTGCCGTACATTTGTGGAAATCCATTTGATTTGTACGATTACGTACAGAAGCAATTTTGTGAATAATTAAGAAATATTAGCTTTAAGCTCAAATAATAATTATTTTATATATCTACTATTATACATACTTTTAATTAATTATTAATTAAAAGTATTTGATACGATTAAGTAATTAAAATTATTAAAAAATCTAATGAACTATTGCTATATCTAAAAAGCTTTGGTCTTTTAGTGAGATTTTCCAATACTACAGAATGCTTTGAGAAAGCACCTTATTAGTACATTATATCCCAAACAGTAATACTTCAAATACTTCTAAAAAGTCGATTTACCTTTAGCAGTCCTGCTCTCATACACCTCCAGGTCCAAGGCGTCACTCTTGTCCTGCGTGTTGGAGAATGTAAACGTAAAGTCGTTCCAGTCAAAGCTGATAGCGTGGCTCGCCAGCAGCCTCGTCAAGGGGTCCTTATACGCCCTCGCCTGCCGCACATTACCCAACGGCTCTATAGTAAACGTATCGAACAGCCTAACCGCCTTCTGCTCCCGTATACTCCTAACAAACTCCCTAACCATGTTGTCTATACATGTGGAATTATCACTGCAGTTCAGTTCGACCAGTCCTCTCGCCTGTCCCACCAGCGCGAAGGCGACAATGCAAAGCAATACAGTCATTTTGGACACTATCCGTCACGCACTTTACACAAGTCACCAATCCATTTGTGGGTCACCACTTACACCACCAGCGGTGGTTTGTTCGTCAATGAGCCCCCGGTGCCGCTGCTGATCATTTTTATCCACCGTCATGGTAGGGTGGTCACTGTGCAGCGTGTAGGCGTTATTTTTTCAACGTGTTCCTAGCTAGCTGGTAACACTTTTCTTTCCTTGCGTGTACATTCGATTACTTTCCGTTTGTGAACGTAAAATCTCGGGTTGGTTAATTATTTCTCTTACGCTCCGTATTTATTTAATACGCGCAGTGACAGTTCACTTTCTTACATATTATTATGTCTGTCGCAGTGAATTGTTGTTAATTTGCGGATATTTTTAATAAGAGGTGCTGAGAGCTAAATGGTAAGTTTGGATTTTAATTAATACCTAGTTTAAATCACTGAAGTAATTGTGAAACATGAATGTTAATCAGTTGCTTAATAAATCATCAACTAATGCAATGTGTGCAATTTATATAAAACTAGCAATACCCGACAGACGTGGTCCTGCCAATTTAATAGCCGTTAAGCTATATTTTTTTTAGCTAAAACTAAAGATTTTTTTTCATAAGATCCTTCTGATAGATACATAAAGTATTAAATAGCTATAGAAAAAAAATAGACTTGTCGCAATTAGTCCAGCTTTTAATATATAGAGATTAAAGCGAGAAATCGAAACAATTTTATAATAATTCGTGTTTACTAAATAAGCGTCCCCTATAAATCAAACTATACATCGAACCAGACTTCATTAAACTCAAAACCATGTTAAAAAATTAGATCAAGTGACATCGCAAATAAATGCTAATTAAAGAAGCCTATTAATATCAAATGAACATAACATTGTATGAAACTTAATATTTTCGTCAATGTGGCCGGTAGTGTGCAACCGTCACATTCCTACATATTCTCACAGCGTAGAAACATAAATCATAAATATATTCGAGTGGTGTTAATTTCTAATGATTATAATATCACGCAATGATATTTTTAAAATGCGTATGTGTATCAAACCGTTGACAATATAATAACTCCTTGTTAGGATATAACGGAAATTCCGTATAACTGACTTGGAGTCAGGAAACGGCCTTAGTATTATGTAGACTTATGAACGTGGTGTATAGGGAAAAGCGTATAATAATGTTCAACGTATTAACAGATCTAAATGACATATTATTATAAAAGAGTGTATTCATCTTTATTTTTATTTTATTTATTTATTTTTCATTTCAGAACCAAAGACACATATACATATTATCACAATACTCTGCCAAACTGTAAAACAGTTTGTTGGCAGATGTAGCTCCATTTTACAAATGTACTTGAGATTAAGATGCATCTGTAACACTACCAGTCTAAAAAGTGTTTATGGGCGGTGATTGGGTGGTAATTACCTACCCATTGCTTATTCTGCCATAAAAAATTTATTCATTTTTCTTTCATATCTATATTATTATGAAGCTGAAGAGCTTTTGCTTCAATGTGTGTTTGAATGAGTTAAGAGATAAAACTCTTGTTTGAAAAACATTAACTGATTGAAAAATTTTTATCTTAGATTTCCACTAATCAAGGAAGGCTATATTTAACTATCACACTACATTGAATAAAACATGTGAAAACATGGAAAACATCCTTTTTAGATTGAAGGTCATAAAGTCAATAATATAATTGAAAACTTTAATTAACAATTACTCAAGCGAAAATTGTTTTCAAAACATGAGTTTCTCTTTCAATTCCCGCGAAAAAGGACTCTCAACAGACGAATACAAGAGATTAGATATACGGTTCCTTTCATGTCATTTGGAGTGCAGAATCCTTAAAAGATTTTTGGAAATCTGTTCAGAAAGGAAAGAGTTATTGCGTATGTTATATTATAGTATATTATATCGGTTTCATAGAAAATTCATAAAGAAAAGTATAATAGCTAGCCAAACTATATTTTATTATAATGACATTTCAATTAAATTAATTATTATAATAATTGGATTATTCTGCATATTTTCTCACCACATAAAATGGCATGTGCTAGAAAATAGTATGTATTTCCAATATGTAAAGGTTGTTAGAAGGAAAACATCAAGAGGAAATCTGCAAATATATGAACCAAAATATTTCCATCTGTCAAACCGCATTTGGCCAGCGTAATGGATTATGGCTTAAGCCCTCAAAGGGAAAATCTCTGCAATAGAAACCAAAATAGATTGACGTTGATTATATTTTTAGTAAATTTTCAATGTTAAGTTTAAAGGAAATAAAGAACGCTGGTTTTGCTTAATAGATTTCCCGATTATTCTTTCAGTAAATTTTAAGGCAATCAATTTCAATGAAATAACCTCCTCGCACCTCTTAAACAGTGGGGACGTACGCTAAATAATTATGTTCATAGTATTATATTACACTTTTGCTTAAATAAAATTCTAATAATGCAGAAGTTAATTAAACTATACATTGTCGTAAATTGTTTTGCCTTAAATTATAGAATATGTTTGTAAAATATTTTAAATATGTTTTAACATGGGCTAGTGTTTTTTTTAAACGTTTTTGCTGATGTTTCTGTCGAATTTGCAAATTATTTTTAAAGCCATAAATATTATATTCTTTGAATGATATGAAATAAAACATAATCTTCATAATTCAATAATTAAAGTTCTCCTGCGTTTATTTTCAAGGCTTTAATTATAACTTACTTATGACGACGTATTTACCCGCAGTTTGAGTAAATTAAAATTTGATGAAAGATCTTTTATATCTTACAGAAATTACATTTTATGCAGCTATGTATTATTATGTTAAGCTAACTCGAATATTATTTTTATATGCTTCCCTCGGAGGCTTCCCTTATCTTGTATGTCTTTTAATATTTATTATCTTATCATAAATGTAATCATTATCCATTAACACTTTAATCTCTTGGCGGAAATTCATAAACACCAATTTCTCCAACGAAAAAGCGAATTATATTCTATTTATTTATTTATTTATTTATTTATTTATTTTATTCATAACAAGTAATTGACAGGTTTTACCCCAAAGCATTACATGTTTAGTTTTACACAAAATATTAAAAATAGAATACAGTTTTCATTAACTATCGGCTTAAGAATTTAAAAACATTGGATTTATATGTATTTATAGACGTATTAAATAAATCTGTCTCGGGTAGCAGAGCGAGCAAGTCGTTTACTAATTTTACCGAACGCGCCAAGGGGGCGTTACGGCCAGAAACAGTTCTTACACCTTGCTGCACAGCAAGGAAATCACGACCCCGACGTAGTCCCAACCCAGAAGGAGCCGCTACACTATAAATAAACTTCGGAGGAATTTTAAAAGAAATTCGTTCAAGACTAAATGGGTTATCTATACAACCATTTAGCACCTGATAAACGTGTACTAGTAAAATGTATTTGCGCCTTGATTCAAGACTGAAAAAGCCAGCTATTACTGCAGCACACAGATATATGACGTCATAACAATCGTAACAACTTCCAAATAGTAACCACGAATAAAATTTTCGTCCCCACAAATCACATGTAGCGTTGACACATAAATTATTCTAAAAAGTTTTTCCACATAAAAGTTCGACCTACTTTTTATTCCTACCCTATTAGTCTAACCGTTCCGTAGCACGCAATACGCGTAGATGTTTTTCTTTACTTAAACCATTAAATTGATTGTTGGGTGCAACGCTTTAGCATGCACTTAGTTCATTATTATAGAAAACTAATAAATCTGTTTCATAAATCGTAAATTGATATTTATTTTCAAGAAA
The DNA here is from genome assembly GCA_907164685.1 of Colias eurytheme. Taxonomy (NCBI): domain Eukaryota; kingdom Metazoa; phylum Arthropoda; class Insecta; order Lepidoptera; family Pieridae; genus Colias; species Colias eurytheme. Next base: position 2,038 of record CAJQZN010042392.1, on the reverse strand, counting down.
CGTCAACTAAAGTTTGTTAATAACAATTGAAAATTTTGTTAAATTGGTTTTCATGGAGGTAGCGCATCAAATATTTAATTGTTTTTCTTACGTATTATTCCTATTTATAATGTACCAAAATCATGGAAGGCTATCAATTCGTAACGTTAACCCATTTATCTTAATATATAATATACTAGCGACCCGCCCCGGCTTCGCACGGGTGCAATGCTGATACTAAATACATTACAGAAAAACTGTGAACGTTGTATATAAAAACATAGCGGCCCGCTCCGGCTTCGCACGGGTATAAAATAGATAGCCGGGCGGCCGGCCGGTACCGCCGCAAACGCTACGTCCCGCAATTTTTAAATCTGTAATATCTTCGAAAATATTCACTTAAATCATACGGTGTGAAAGGCCATATAGATCTATATTAAATGAACAATGTATTCAAGGTATTTAATTGGTTAAGGATTAATGCTGTATTGGTTAAAATCGCATCGAAAATTAGCCATTATTTGTCGTAAAAAGTAAATGACAAAAAAAAAGTTATTGTGGGTTATCCATAAGAGATAGACATATACCATCGCGGACTTTTCTGTAGACCTTTTCAATGTGTATAATACTTAGTACATTATTTTGATAAAACTCGTAGGGTTCAGCCTGCGTTTGCAATGTAAGCGGAAAAAATGTAATTTTTTACGACATCACATTAGAAACCTCAAAAATAACAGTACTTCTCCACTATTTAATGGATGTTATTATACATATAAACCTTCCTCTTGAATCACTCTATCTATTAATAAAAACTGCATCAAAATCCGTTGCGTAGTTTCAAAGATTTAAGCGTACAAAGGGACATAGGGACATAGGGACAGGGAAAGCGACTTTGTTTTATACTATGTAGTGATAGTGAAGTCTCGTGTCACAATGTTTGTCCTCAATAAAATTCGCACACCATGTGCAGTTCGATCCAACTTGAGAGATAGTTTAAACATGTATAGGTACCACAGGCGAAGCCGGGGCGGACCGCTAGTTGTGTAATAAATTTAAAACTCGACGCTATATTCAAATAGGTAGAAGAGGATAATATGACATCGGTTATATTTAAATCAAGCATTAAAAAAAATAAGTTTGACATCCACGTGTAAGAAGTCATCTTATCTAGTTTTTAATGCGATAACTAAATATAGAGAAATTCTGAGTAGGTAATATCACGAAATATTCGAGACGCAATAAATTTTATTACCTTACCTCGATCCTGCCTTTAAAGACATCTTAAAATACATCAAAGGTTGTCGAAGTATAGGTATGTATGTGCATACATGTATCATGAATCTTTGACATAGTGAATGCTATGACATCTTTTGTTATGTAAAATTGTGGACCGGACAGACCCAGAATTCCGCCTTTTATAGAAAAATATTTGGTACAACTTTCATAAGAATTGCCTCTCTCAGAAACAAATGAAGAAATGATCTAATGGTATATGTATAATCCATTTGACAAACAGAGCATGCGTCATGTAGTATATAAATGTAGTAGGTATACAGTTAAATCGATAAAATACGAAGATATTGGTCACAATGAAAAATAAGAACAATAAACTCAAGACGACTTCATTTCTCTACAGTGAAATGCACTAAATATACAATTTATTATATCTCCTATTTATAGAAAGGTTTTATTATGATGTCACTGTATTAATTCAAATAAAGCACAAAACGAGCGTCGTTATACATATAAACATACAAAAATAGTGGCAACTTTTAGAACAATAATATTTGAAACCAGAGACTGTTGGTCACTAATGTCGCTAAAATAATCATGAATTATTTATTTAACTTCGCTTATTTTAGAAATGCTTTTGAATAGCGGAATTATAGAAAATTCAAATATTTATTCATTCAACAAGAGTTCCTTCAGAAGTGCTTTTGAATCGTCAAAATACATAATTTAACATTTACCAACGGTTCGGGAAGCATTTTCTCCAGAGAAGAGCCGGCAAACTCTGTATTTGCACTTTTAAACTTAATATTATTATGATACATATTTA
>CAJQZN010042391.1:0-31263 GCA_907164685.1 Colias eurytheme | reverse complement strand
CCCCGGGAGCACTCGGTTCCCGCGGGGTCGCTACTCCCCGACACCCTGCCACAAGGTGTCCTGCGGGTTGACTGATTGCACGGGTGGAATATCTATTGTCACGTAGACAATAGATATTCCAACCGTGGGCGATGGGGTCGTCACATCCCTACGCCCTTTTATTATTTATTATATTATTAACATTTTCAGCTCAAAGCAAACATTTTTATTATTAATCAAAATATAATAATTAGTATTTCAAAGAGTTTTATTAGAAACTACGAAAGCTTTAGTGAATCAAAATTTCGTTTATATATTTTTGCCATAATTCACATTTCTAAGTTAATAAATAACTTTGACTGAGCAAAACGAGCAAACAACATAACTAGTTAATAAATAACTTTGACTCAGCAAAACGAGCGTCAAACTTATATAATATTTTATATTAGCATGGACAAATATATTAGATAACTTATACACATGATTCACGAAGTTTTTTACAATATTACATCGATCAGGTAATATGAATACTCAGGTCAAACTTTATTTAATAAATATCGGCTTTCATAAAGAGGCAAAGTTTCTGAACTAATTTTGCTTATTATACAGCTTATAATCTATACTAATATTATAAAGCTGAAGAGTTTGTTTGTTTGTTTGAATGCGCTAATCTCAGGAACTACTGGTCCGATTTGAAAAATTCTTTCGGTGTTAGATAGCCCATTCATCGAGGAAGGCTAAAGTCTATAATTTAACATCACGCGAAGACCAACAGGAGCAGAGCTACGCGGGTGAAACCGCGGAGCGCAGCTAGTAATTGATATATGAACTAAACGTTACTATTATATTATCTGTGCTTATATTAAGTTGAATAGAAGCTTTAAAAAATAATACAACTAGTAGATCCAGCGTTATGTGCCTTGATCGTAAAATAGCTGTCAACAAGTTACCTTAGATTTAAGCTTTAGTCATCTAGAAAATTTTGTATTTTATGTTTATAGTTAGAAGTCATTATCTTTTTATTAACTTTTAAAAGTCAAAACAAGGTTTAAAATGATTTTTTAATTGATGTCATTATAATTTTATTACTTCCCATTTAACAAATCCCAAAACCCATCACCACACAATCAATAATTCTAACCTAACATACGAAATAACATTTTAATTCACCATTTCAATCCACGTGCATAACATGCAGAAAAACCAACAATTTCTCGTCAAATCTCGTTACAGTTTCACAGCAAAAGTTCACACCGTAATCGTAAATGTCAAATGTTAAAAAATAGTTGAACGTTTCTTTTGAAGTTCATAGAAACGCGAAACAAAGGACCTGGCGTTCCACCGAGCTTCAGTAATTATTGAGATGATGTGGGTTTGATTGAGGTTTTTTTTACAATTTTACGGGATGCAATACGAGGTGTTTAATTTTGTTTCTCCAATGTGTATCTATACTAATATTATAATTTAAAATGGCTCTACTATAATTGATTCATTCTCCAAAAGATTCTATACAACATAAATTTTAGCCAATAATCAGGAGTAGGTACTTTATAAAATAATTATAATACACTTCAAGATCAGTTTTTTATTGTATATCTATCATACCACGTGAAAATCATTGATAAACGAATTGCATACTGATAATGTCAATGCTTTGATAAGGTATTCGTAGAATTTTCCAGATTGTTAAACTAATGATTTGTCTCCAGCATCGCTAAAATATCTTGTAGTGAGTCGGAAAAATCTCAAGCACATAGGTACGTAATAACCACGACTTGTGTAATTTAAAACTCTAATTTTATCAATATAGTCACTAGCTACGCTCCGCGGTTTCACCCGCGTGTCCGCTTCTGTTGGTCTTAGCGTAATGATATATAGCCTATAGCCTTCCTCGATAAATGGGCTATCCAACACCGAAAGAATTTTTCAAATCGGACCAGTAGTTCTTGAGATCAGCGCGTTCAAACATACAAACACTCTTCAGCTTTATAATATTATATAAAGATAAATTATTATAAATTGAAATTTCACAGCTCTTTTTTTGGAAGTTGGTCCACATATTGTCAGTTTAAACATAATTAATTTATGATAGAGGAAACATAACATGCAACAACGCTTGCAGCAGCAAAGTATACCAAGTAAAAGTAATAAAAACTTTCCGTTTCCATAGAAAGTGTATCCACCCCATAGGGTTGTGCATTAATAAAAACGTATAGAGAATATTGACCCACATCAACCCTAGTGACATAGCGTGACACCGCTCGAGCTCTCGTAAAATATAAAACATTTTATTATTAGAAGCACGCTATATTATGAATGAGTTCCATTTCGCTTCATTTGTATGTTTATTGAACATCTCATGGGGAAAATATTTCCAAGCAATTGTTTTGTAAAGTTGGAATATCGATAGATATAGTAGTACTTACGTTTTTAATTATCATATGTGATGTAAATAGTTATCGTATATAGAGAAAGGTCAGTCATTTAAAATGTCGATAATAATATAGATATAACTTTTAATCATGCTTCGAGATCTATGACTATTTATGTACTCAATTTTATGACAATGTCTCTTCCTCACTTTGCTAGTCTCCATCTACAGACTATCATGGCCCAAATTCAGAAGGGCATTTAAAACGAACAAACATAACATTCCGAATCAAAGGTTTTTACTCTTATCTCGTATCTGACGTTACTGATAACACTGTGATGCTGATAACGAAGATGCAATCAGTCATATTTTTATCTGGCACACGACAATATCCCTGTTTGTCTGCTACTTTGTGTAAAATTATATTTTATGATTTGTTTAAACAAACTTACTACTAGGTACTTACGACAAGAACATTACCTATTCGCAGAAGAAACAAAGTATTGGGGATCATTAGGAATTAAATTTCATTCGTAGGTACATTAATTTATTATTTGATTTCAAATTTATTCTATGACAAAGATATTATAATGAAATACTTGCTAAAAATCATGAAGCTTGATCATTATTAGATTTTCTTAAGTACCAGTTGTAGTAACAAAATTATACGTTAGAATTCAGCTGTTACAATCATCATCACTACATAGTATAAAACAAAGTCGCTTTCTCTGTCCCTATGTCCCTATGTCCCTTTGTATGATTAAATCTTTGAAACTACGCAACGGATTTTGATGCGGTTTTTTTAATAGATAGAGTAATTCAAGAGGAAGGTTTATATGTATAATAACATCCATCAAATAGTGGCGAAGTACTGTTATTTTTGAGGTTTCTAATGTGATGTCGTAAATAATTACATTTTTTCCGCTTACATTGCAAACGCAGGCTGAACCCAACGAGTTTTATCAAAATAATGTACTAAGTATTGAACACATTGAAAAGGTCTACAGAAAAGTCCGTGATGGTATATGTCTATCTCTTATGGATAACCCACAATAACTTTTTTTTGTCATTTACTTTTTACGACAAATAATGGCTAATTTTTGAAGCGATTTTAACCAATACAGCATTAATCCTTAACCAATTTAATACCTTGAGTACATTGTTCATTTAATATAGATCTATATGGCCCTTTACACCGTATGATTTAAGTGAATATTTTCGAAGATATTACAGATTTAAAAATTGCGGGACGTAGCGTTTGCGGCGGTATCGGCCGGCTGGGCTGCTATGTTTTTTTAAACAACGTTCACAGTTTTTCTGTAGTGTATTTAGTATCAGCATTGGGGCGGGTCGTTAGTATTATAATATAGTGGATTTTAATTCCTTAGTTCATATTTCTATTAAAAAAAAACACAGCAATAGTGTCAACAAAACTGTCCCTTCTAATATGTTCTAATTCAACAAACTTTGTCCAATAATCTAATGACATAATAATGAAGCTTCCACCCCACATTCTAACGAGGGATCATTAGCAAAGGATTTCATATCAAAGACAAAAAGAAGCATGTCAATCGATTGGACCATGAAACTACCTATGTATGTCTACATAGAATAAAACAAAGTCGCTTCCCGCTGTTTATCTATCCCTCTATGTATACTTAGATCTTTAAATGCCGTTCATATGCCGTTTTAATAGGTAGAGAAACCACCCTAGAGAGAAGGTTTAATTTCTCAAGTTTTAGACAAGACGGACGAACCCACCACATAAAGCTAGTGTATCTTAAAAATTAAAATGACTTACGAATTGAGAAAATAATATTTTTGAGAGCAGTCAGAGCAGGGAGCGTCAGTTAAAATTTAAAATAATCGAATTTTAATCATTCGATTAACCAATAGCATAGGTAAGATAATTGCAAACAAAAAGCTCGGAATATTTACACCATAGCATACAAACAAAAGAACAAATCGAATGAATTGTTAATAGAGAGTTCTGTTTATTCTTTGTATTAAATGTTGTGAAAGAATACTTGGCGTTCCACTTGCATCCAGCATATTGTGAACGCAGTATAAAAGGTATTTGTGTATTTGAAACTAAGCTGACCTCGCTTGTATTTGGTTCTATATTTCTATAGAGGATTAGGAATTATACTTTGAATCTGTATAAAACGTGATGTACATGCTTCTAGGAATATGGTTTTGTTACTGTTTTCTTTTTTTGAGTTTACTGGCTACAGGCATTATTGGCTATACAATAATCTTCTTGCCTTCACTAAATAGTATAAAACAAAGTCGCTTTCTCTGTCCCTATGTCCCTATGTATGCTTAAATCTTTAAAACTACGCAACGGATTTTGATGCGTTTTTTTTTAATAGATAGAGTGATTCAAGAGGAAGGTTTTAGTATATAATTTATTATGACAAAGACAAAGCGGGCGAAGCCGCGGGCGGAAAGCTAGTATATTATAAGACAAGAAGGCAATTGAATTATTGATTTTTCATAGCTGTATTATCGCTATGAATTTAAAATGATTGCCATATGATAGACGTAAGCTCTCCTCTTTTCCGGGATTTTACATAACTTTTATATAAGTTTAACGAAATAGTAGGTATTGGTGACAAGCTTCAACCTTTTTATTTTTGGTGTACATTTTTGTTTTTCCTCAGTCAAAGATTTTGTGTCAATTATTTTGAAATTGGCAATAAAGTGTTTCTTGGCCATTAGATGATCGGCAGTTGGCAACACGAATATGGTTTAATGAACGCTTGCGAACAGCTTCATTTTAACGATAAAGTTTTAGTACTTTTATCTGATCAACAATGTTTTTGGTTTTAAGAATGAATTTCCAGTGTTTTTATATGTTTATATGTAGTAAGATGTTGTGCGATATGTACACACGAATTTTCATTCGTAGAAAATTACTAGATTTCCGCCCGCGGTTTCGCTCGCGTTTTCATAGCAAAACCCGCATGTACTTCCCGTCACTGTGAGATTTCCGGGATAAAAAGCAGCCTGTCTTATTCTTCAGCTACCTACATACCAAATTTCATTGCAATCGGTTCAGAAGTATTATTGCGGACTCACAAACTTTCGCATTTATAATATACTAGCTTTACGCCCGCGGCTTCGCCCGCTTTGTCTAAAACATAATAAATTATATAGTACTAGAACCTTCCTCTTGAATCACTCTATTAAAATAAACCGCATCAAAATCCGTTACTTAGTTTTAAAGATTTAAGCATACATAGGGACATAGGGACAGAGAAAGCGACTTTGTTTTATACTATGTAGTGATATAGGATTATTCATTATTCTAAAAAAATGATAACCATTTAATGCTGATAGGGAAATGGAAAAATAAAAGTCCTTAAGAACATACCTACTTAATACTTAGATTTAAAATGCAACATAATTAAGAAATGTCATTTAATATTTCTTTAGTAAATAGATAGCCTTATAAAAATACTGAAAGCCGTTGTAAGAGACTCTCATTAAAATTGTAGTTTCTTTTAAAAAATAAGTTAGAAATGAGCGTCATACGCTACGCTGTTAGGGTTGTCACTTGTCAGATTATAATATTAAGTTAAATTTTTCTTGATAAAACTTTGTACAAAATAGCAACTTTAAGTTATATAGCTTGAAAAACTTATTTCTGTAAGCATAGTAAGAAATTTTCAGTATCTTTCATAAACGTTTATATGTATAAAACATAGCGTAGGTACGAAAAAAATTATAATATGAATCTTATCTTTCTCTGTATGCATATTTTGAAATTTTATTATAATATAGAGATTGTTAGAGATAAGGCCATTTGTAATTGTCTTATATACTGTTTGTTTATTTGTTAATTATGTGTGAACTGTGCAATAAAATGCTATCTATCTCTTTTTGTATGAATCGCCTGACTTTTAAAAACCTTGGCCTTTAATAATACTTACCATTGTTAATGTGATGCAGGTACTTTATTAAAGCATGGACATTATTTATATTTATTCAGAAATAATTACGCAATTATAATTTAACTAGCTTACCGCCCGCTGCTTCGCCCGCTTTGTCTAAAACCTAATAAATTATATACTAAAACCTTCCTCTCGAATCACTCTATCTATTAAAAAAACCGCATCAAAATCCGTTGCGTAGTTTTAAAGATTTAAGCATACAAAGGGACATAGGGAAATAGGGACAGAGAAAGCGACTTTGTTTTATACTATGTAGTGATTATCTATATAAAACAGTTATCTCAACCCTATCCCAGTCTTCTCAAGGAATGCACACTCCAGTCCCAAGTTATATCTTTTTCTCTGAAGGAGTTTCGTGTTCGCTTGAAACGTTCAAATTAAGGTTATTTCAAAGCCTTATTTTGTAAAAATCTTCACTTAGCCGTTTTCTTTGCTTTTATTCGATTTTGTGACGACTTTCATGTTAAGTGCTAGCGTACTCGGTTACCTACATACTTACAACTTTTGTAGAGTTGTACAAAAAATGTTTAAAATGTATGCATATCTCAATATTTGAGTAACTTGTTATATTTTATAGTTAGGATTAATTGCCATTGTGAATAAAAAAAGGTAAGTACCTAGATATTAAGGTTCTTTTAAAAATGTAAAAAAGGAAAGAACCGGTGACACAAAATATCATAAAATATATTTTTAAAGTAACTTACACTATACTATATATATATTATTGGTATTTACCTATATCATAAATAGTTTTTGGGTAGCTTTACTAATTCCCGGGACTTAGCGGGGACTTGGGACGTCCGCAAAACTGCGGTTACTAAAACTTCAAAATACCATAACATAAGACTGTGTTAAATTACCACAGATTAGCGTGCAAAATGACTGGAATTCGTATCGAATATTTCGCATAATTTCATTATTATATAGAGTTTATATTACGCACTATTAATGTCTTGTTTGTCCAGGAATAAGCTTGTTTTAACGTATTTACATTTGTATTTATATTTATTGTTTATACGACTCATCAGACTTACCGTTTATTTTCGTTATATAATGATGATGGAAATTACAAATGAAATGAGATCCTTGAAGTTGTTAAAAAATAGTATTCGTAATCAGCTAGCTATCTGCGAGAAAATACTTTCTAAATTCAGTTTAGCTGTTTTGGAGAAGTATATGAAAGTATACTATGCGCTTATTTTTGTAAATTATCAAAAAATACGTACAAACAGTCACTTAAATTGCTATACAGTTTGCATATTTAAAAGAGCAAGAAAAATGCAAAATTCTCGTAAAGATCTAAGATACCTATTGTCATAACTTTGCAAAGCTTAAAGATTGAAAATGCAAGAGATTGCACGATATTCTTCGAGAAATTTCCAATCTGTCCTCAAGGATAGAATGTATCGTAAATTTTAATATATGAAGCGATTCCGTTTATCTATACTAATATTATGACGCTGAAGTTTATGTTGAAGTTGAAGATGAGTTTGTTTGTTTGAACGCGCTAATCTCAGGAACTACTGGTCTGATTTGAAAAATTATTTCGGTGTTAGATAGCCCATTTATCGAGGAAGTCTATAGAGTATAGGCTATATATCATCACGCTAAGACCAACAGGAGCGGAGCAATGCGGGTGAAACCGCGGGGCACAGCTAGTATATCTAGATATGTATGAAACTGTGTAGTTTATTCTTGAGAACTTAGATTAAGTTACTCGTACGATCTTTAAGTACCTATGCGTCAAGTTATACTAATTAAAAGTTTGCTCTTGTCAACATACGAGATTATGATATGCATCTTGAGGAGGTTATATTGCTTATATATTTTTTGTAAATTATACTATTCTGTTAATATTATAAAGCCGTATTTTGTTTGGATGTGCTGTGTAGAAATGTTTATTGGTATATAACGCGAAAGCTCCGGAACAGTTTGATCGATATTAGGTTCAAGAATAGATATATAAATGCTATACGGTTTATATCATGTAGTCACATTGTTATCCAAAACTTAACCTACACACTTAACTTAGGTCGTTAAAATATTTCTTTATAAAATATTTCTTATATTTCAGCATTTAATTCTTTAATTATTTATTTTGGGATTCTATTCTATATTGAGATATATATAAATCGAGGATAAAAATGTTTTATACTCGAGATTCGTAAATACGTCTTAGCTTTACCTTTTCCAAGTTACAACCTTGTTAAAATAGGTCACCCACTTCAGCTATCGAATTTCAAAGTGGGCAAGGAAAAGAAACACAACTCCATAAACTCAAAAAGTAATAAGTAACCAAAATTTATGAAATATAAAAACACACAAATATGTAAAGATAGAGATACTCAACATAATAATATTATGTCGTTTTCGTCAAATTTATTACATTATTTTTTCGTGAAATAAACTTTCAATATTTTACAGATTTTGACTAAACATCCGCGATAGGTGCGCGTAAAAATAGGAAAAGCATAAATTATTAGAATACCTATGTACCTATACTAATATTATAAAACTGAAGAGTTTGTTTGTTTGTTTCTTTGGACGCGCTAATATCGGGAACAACTGGTCCGATTTGAAAAATTATTTCGGTGTTAGATAGCCTGTTCATCAAGGAAGGAATATATCGAATCGAGGAATATAATATCATCTCGCTAAGACCAACAGGAGCGGAGCACAGCAGGTAAAACCACGGAAAACAGCTAGTTATGTACAGTTCTCCAAAATTAATAATGCGCATGCAGATCTTCGCCAATTATCGTATTTCCAGAAACACCCGAATCACCCCGAATCTTTGAATCGTAAGTGCCCTAAACAATGCACTTGCATCTTGCACCTTGTTCGAAAGAAATAGGAGTCAATTCAGAGTCATACACAATCGAAAACAATTCGGGCGATAGGTGACGGTAGCCTGTCAGTCAAAAAATTCAAAAATCTGTCAGTCGTCTTTATATACTGGTGGTGACCGCACGTATTATCTCTGTATGGAATTATATAGAGCTGCTGTTACATACCCATCTTAGTTTTGTTTCAACTTACATTGAATTATCGAAATAAAATTTCGTTACTTATCTCTTTTACCATAAAATCACAATAAAACTCATAATTCTAATAAACTATGCATGAAGAAAATATATTTAACCACTCTATATACGTATCGTCTTCGGAGGCTCGGGGAATATGACAGTTGCCGAACAGTGACGAATTTTTCTATGCGCATTATCAGTTTGGGACTACTGTATATACGTAGGCACGTATGTGACCTGAACAGTAGTCACACGTAGGTTCAAACAATTTTCATACGCACATTGTTACGTTGGCATGTCTTCTAATTTGTATATATTCTTTACCATTTATTATATCTCCAGCCTCCTCTCAGAAGCTCCCGCAGTCACGTGAATTACTTTTTTACTTAAAAGGTAATAAAAAAGAAATAAATATATCCCGGCCTTCAGGCAAAGCCCATAATAGTAAACCTACCACTCAGAGCCGTCGTTATAATCTTGAAAAAAATTAATCTCTCATTGAAAAGAAGTGACTTCGTTGACATTTAAAATGGCGGACGACTTGACATCTTCAATTATATCTGAGCAAGTATCTGAGTGAGGAGAAGGGGTAGTGTGTCGCCCATTCAAACTTGTTAAAAATTATATCTTTATATCATAGTTTTATAGTATAATTTATACTGTATATATGTTTGTTTGTTTGAACGCGCTAATCTCGAGAACTACTGGTCCGATTTGAAAAATTATTTCGGTGTTAAATAGCCCATTTATCGCTAGTAAGTAAAAGTTAGTAAAAAGTAGCATTTAAAAATGGGAAAGTTTGTTAGGATTAATCTTTGATATTCTTTCTTCTAAAAACAACGCATAGGATTGGCTCACATTGCCTTTATTATTTTTTAAGAAATAGCACATAGTTTTATAGTCAGGATAGGCTAGACTACCTATTTTTTATCCGCGTACGCGAGATGTGGTAAATATTTTTATTCGTACGAATACTATTCTACGAAAAATAAGAAAGTGTTATTCTTTATGAGTTAGTTATGACGACTTGGACTTAGAAAGATTAAATCTGATTGTTTAAATCTTGAATAAATTATAACAGTTTAATATTAACTCTCATTTAATTATTTTGTGTTAATCACTCACTAATATTTAACGCAATTATCCCAAATGTCCACAATTATAAACAGATAAAATGAAATTACCAAAATACCAAGAACTAACCAATGAACCAAGAACTAAATACAATACATAAAACTAAATTCTTAACTAGAAATGATAGAGAACATTATCTAATTCAACAAAATACCTATATCTATTACTAAAATCTTGAAGAATCATCAAACGTTTGCCCGTAGCAACTGGACCGAAATATTACACAAGATTATTCAAAGGGAACCCTAATATTGAGGCCAAAGGAATTCTGGGATAATGAATCAGCAATAAATAAAATAATCTAAGCCTAGACTTTTCCAGAACACTAGAGTCTAGACTATTTAGGTTTTGTTATTTGAGGTTGTTGACTTTTGCGTACTTCTAAAAGTGGTTAATAGTTTTGTCGGTTATTTTTTATTATATTGATAAATACTCCGGTATATTACGAGCAAAACAAGTGAATTTTTTGAATAGAGTTAAATATTATTGTAATATAACGTCTATTCGTTTCTACAACTAGGACGACGCGACGCGACGTGTGGATAGAGTAGCCCGATTATACAGTCTTATTATATACTAGCTGCGCTCCGCGGTTTTACCCGCGTGGCTCCGCTCCTGTTGGTCTTAGCGAGATGATATATAGTCTGTAGCCTTCCTCGATGGATGGGCTGTGTAACACCGAAAGAATTTTTCAAATAGGACCAGTAATTACTGAGATTATAGCGCGTTCAAACAAACAAACTTCAGCTTTATAATATTAGTATGTACATTATAATACGTACATCATTACATGGGATACATATTTTTGCATACAGGCACCTAATTGAAGTATAGAATACGATTTATTCTTACAAAAACAATATTTTGTATCTAGAAATTATCGACGACGCGGACGTGGTCACTAAGCGACAAAGTCACTTGAAAAATAAAGAAAAAAAATTCGTAATTCGTTTCTAATAGATAATACTTCTAACTGCCCTCTTGAATACTTCATTAGATTGAAAAACATAAACGCCGAAATTGTAATGTTCATCTGTGTGTAATGTTTTTTAATTTGTACTTTTACGATATATCGTAAAAGTAAATTCCACTTCACGCACACAACGACGTTATTATAATCTATTTGAACATTTTATGTAGATGTAGATTTTTACTCATAATATTTTGAAAAACAACTCGCAAAGTCCAGTCAAGCGATTGATTTCAAGAGAAAAAGCGCTCCAAAGGTTCCCTTTGTGAAATAATCACGGAATCTTCCCAGTCGTGTATTGTGCAAAAATGGAAAATTATTATGAACAAGAACCCTTAAAAGTTCTAAATTGCGACGAGACGGGGAAATTTATAATATTCTCGCTGTTCGTCACTTTACGTGTTTAATAACGTTGATAGAAATTTCTAATTTGTGTTTTCATTACGTTTTTAATTTACGTTTTTTCAGTGAAGAGTTGGGAATTTGAGCGGGGAAAATCCATACTAATATTATAAATGCGAAAGTAACTCTGTCTGTCTGTCTGTTACTCAATCACGCCTTAACTACTGAACCAATTTGCATGAAATTTGGTATAGAGATATTTTGATACCCGAGAAAGGACAAAGGCCACTTTTTATTATGTAGTAGTTAATAATATCAAATCTATTTTATTTCTTACTTTTCCGTTTTTGAAGTCGGTTGTTTTTAACGCAGTTATTTTTATTTAATACTTTTTTGTGTATTTTTCAACACGAATCAAACGAGCCCAAACTCGATAAAGTTGAGTCAATATATTACTGAGTTCCTATGGCCACCTTCCGATTCCATCATCAAATCAGCTTCATGTCATGATAATGTTTCATCGCTATCAAATTTACATATGTATACAAAATTTCAGCTCAATCGGTTACCGGGAAGTGAATCAAAGTTACTTGCTACAAATCAACTTAGTCATCGAGTACAGACAAAAATGCTCATAAAATAAAAACTACTGGGCCTATCCGAAAAAACATACGGTGTACGGTGTACATACATAAAAAAAAAATATACCGGCCGAATTGATAACCGCATAAAATCGCAGGGAGAGCTTAATTTTCATTAAAGGCTCTAATCGCACGGAAAGCTAAATTTTCACAAAAAAGCTCTAATCGCACGGAGAGCTTAATTTTCACAAAAAACTCTCATCGCACGGAGAGCTTAATTTTCTCAAAAAGCTTTAATCGCACGGAAAGCTTAATTTTCACAAAAAAGCTCTAATCGCATTGAGAGCTTAATTTTCATAAAAAGCTCTAATCACACGGACAGCTTAATTTTCACAAGAAGCTCTAATCACACAGAGAGCTTAATTTTCACAAGAAGCTCTAATCACACGGAGAGCTTAATTTTCATAAAAAGCTCTAATCGCACGGAAAGCTTAATATTCACTAAAAACTAATCGCATGGAGAGCTTAATTTTCATTAAAGGCTCTAATCGCACGGATCTTAATTTTCACAAAAAGCTCTAATCGCACGGAGAGCTTAATTTTCACAAAAAGCTCTATTCGCACGGAAAGCTTAATTTTCATAAAAAAGCTCTAATCGCACGGAGAGCTTAATTTTCACAAAAAGCTCTAAACGCATGGAGAGCTTAATTTTCACAAAAAGCTCTAATCGCACGGAGAGCTTAATTTTCACCAAAAGCTCTAATCGCATGGAGAGCTTAATTTTCACAAAAAGCTCAATTCGCACGGAAAGCTTAATTTTTACAAAAAAACTAATCGCACGGAGCTTTATTTTCACAAAAAACTCTCATCGCACAAAGAGCTTAATTTTTCTCATAAAGCTCTAATCGCATGGAAAGCTTAATTTTCACAAAAAGCTCTAATCGCACGGAGAGCTTAATTTTCACAAAAAGCTCTAATCGCATGGAGAGCTTAATTTTCACAAAAAGCTCTAATCGCATGGAAAGCTTAATTTTCACATAAAGCTCATCGCATTTTCACAAAAAGCTCTAAACGCATGGAGAGCTTAATTTTCACAAAAAGCTCTAATCGCACGGAGAGCTTCATTTTCACTAAAAGCTCATATGGCACGGAAAGCTTAATTTTCACAAAAAGCTCTAATCGCACGGAGAGCTTAATTTTCACAAAAAGCTCTAATCGCATGGAGAGCTTAATTTTCACAAAAAGCTCTAATCGCATGGAGAGCTTAATTTTCACAAAAAGCTCTAATCGCATGGAGAGCTTAATTTTCACAAAAAGCTCTATTCGCACGGAAAGCTTAATTTTTACAAAAAAACTAATCGCACGGAGCTTTATTTTCACAAAAAACTCTCATCGCACGGAGAGCTTAATTTTTCTCATTAAGCTCTAATCGCACGGAAAGCTTAATTTTCACAAAAAGCTCTAATCGCACGGAGAGCTTAATTTTCACAAAAAGCTCTAATCGCATGGAGAGCTTAATTTTCACAAAAAGCTCTATTCGCACGGAAAGCTAAATTTTCACAAAAAAGCTCTTAATCGCACGAAGAGCTTAATTTTCACAAAAAGCTCTAATCGCACGGAGAGTTTAATTTTCACAAAAGCTCTAATCGCACGGAGAGCTTTATTTTCATTAAAGGCTCTAATCGAACGGAAAGCTTTATTTTCACAAAAAGCTCTAATCGCACGGAGAGCTTAATTTTCATTAAAGGCTCTTATCGCACGGAGAGCTTAATTTTCATAAAAAGCTCTATCGCACGGAAAGCTTAATATTCATTAATAAAAATAACTGCGTTAAAAACAACCGACTTCAAAAACGGAAAAGTAAGAAATAAAAAAGATTTGACATTATTATTTACTACATATTATTTATATGTGCTATTTATTAAAAAGGTTTGATGTCGGTGCACGGGCTTAATACTAAGTGCTTAATGTTCGGCACCAACTTCAAACCTATTTAATAAATAGCACATCCATACTTATATTATAAATGCGAAAGTAACTCTGTCTGTCTGTCTGTTACTCAATCACGCCTTAACTACTGGACCAATTTGCATGAAATTTGGTATAGAGATATTTTGATACCCGAGAAAGGACATAGGCCACTTTTTATTGCGAAATATGTACCACGGGCGAAGCCGGGGCGGACCGCTAGTTAAATATAAATACTGAAACTGGCGAGGGTCTCTCTTTTTGCTTTTCTATCTACCACATTTACTTCTTCTGTTAATTATTATTTATAGTTTATGGTTAACTACATATTTTCATCTTTTATATAAAATTCTCGTGTCACAATGTTAGTCTGCATACTCCTCCGAAACGGGTGGACCGATTCTCATGAAATTTTCTGTGCATATCGGGTAAGTCTGAGAATCGGCCAACATCTATTTTTCATATGTACCACGGGCGAAGCCGGGGCGGACCGCTAGTTTTTATATAAAATCTATTTGAAGTTAGATATCGTTTCAAACAATACCTAATAATTATTTACCTATTATGTATAATAGGTACTACGTCTAACAAAAAAAAATTAAAAATTAAAAACTCTATATTAAACACACAGGTCGTTTCCCTGTAAAATCGATTTCTAGTTTAACATTTAATTAGAATTGAAAGATTTCGCAAGAATTATGTGATAATAGATTTTACACACTATCTATATACATACACAATTTACTACTATCATGAACATTTAAATGTACATAATAGGTAACATAACTTAAAATTATACTATCACTAAGATTTTACATTGCTACCTAGTTCTTTAGTTATGTTCTCTTCAACCAATTTTCATCAAACGCGAATATTTTTCTCAGTTCTCCTAAAGATCTCGAAGCAAGATTTTAATTACTTCGTAAATCAACGATGAGACAGAACAATTGAAATGTTAAACGTCTAACGTAAATTCTATCGAGATAGGCTTTTTGTAACGATTCACTGTAGGGCATTAACAATATTCTGTTGGTTTCGAGCACTTTAATTAAGAGCGTAAGTGTAGGGTAAGTAAATAATGCTATTTTTACACGCTTTATTATTAGCTTCACCTGTATGTTTGTATGTTTGTAACCGACTTCTTTGGGCGCGATTTTGACCCACTTTAAACGGTCAGATTTCGTTCAAACTTTGTAGATTTATTGAGGACCGATGACAAAACACTAATTTGATAAAATTTTCTATTTTTTAGTTCGGTTTTCTATAAAAAGCGTGTTTTTTAGTTTTTTTAAACTATTATTATTGTATCAATAATTAAAAAAAAACACGTTAATATCGATTTTTCTTTCGTGAACGGGAAAGTTATCTTGGTTATAAGGTAATAAGTAATATTTCAAGTAGGGATGTAACGATACATGATTTTGCCGATACGATACCGATACCGATATTTGTAATAAAATATCGGCGATACCGATACCGATACCGATATTGATGGCTTGGCAGAAAAATAAATAGTGAATTATGCATAAAAGTTACTAACATTTAACAGAGACTCAACTAAATCGTATTCTTTTAAATAACAATGCCGAATCAAAAAAAAGTAAACCATTTATTTTAGTATTATTATTTTACAAAGTCAGTTAAATTTTAAGTTATCAGATACAATCAGTACGTAATAAAAGTTTACTATTGGTAGAGTTTTTTCAGAAAACAAAGTGCGCACGCGCGGGCGGCCTCCCGCGTCGTTCGTTTTTGAATCATCGTTTTTTGAATTGTTTGATATCGGTATCGGTTGTTTTATAATCGGCGATACCGATATATCGGCTTGCCGATTATATCGGCCGATATATCGGTATCGGTATCGGTATCGTTACATCCCTAATTTCAAGTTTTTGTATATCATGATTTCGGAAAAGAAACAAAATCGATATTATATTTTTTGGAACGTGTAGACTGTAAACGATGAGTTGGTCTGTGCTATTAAAATAAGTTATGATTGTTTTTAACATTACCTACATCGTCTGTGTTTCTCCATATACTATATAATTTACTTGTTAGTGAAATTTCTCACCATCAATCCAGTTGATGAAAAGATAATAGACAAAATCATGAGACAAACAAACAACAAACAGACAAGATACTGGAAGCTAAACAATCTAAACATACACATGATATTTTAGCATTACAAATCAAAACTAATTATGTGACAACTGACAACCTACAACACGTAACTAATAAATTGTGTATCAGCAATATCACAATAGGTATAGTAATACTAGAGATTGTTACAAGCAATTAATTTGTACGTAGATTAATAGATATGAAACGTCGCGAACACAAGTACAATTATACGTAGCAGTGACGTGGAATAACCCCAAATTTCTGAGCTCCTTGTAATCGTGATTACTTCCATTTAAAAGTATGTGTATTGCTGTTTATATTGTGTGATTGTTTCTTTCTTTACGAATAATGTCAACGTATTTTATGTAAGAAAATAAATTACTATTTATAGTGCTTTCCGAAATTTCTGCTTTTCGAATCGGTGGTAAATGTTAAAAATACTATTGTTATATCGATTCAAAAGTGCTTCTAGAAGAAGTCTAATTGAATAAGCCAATGTTTGAGTTTAGTTTGTGATTGTTTCTTTCTTTACTAATTATGCAACAGTAGAAGCGTATTGAAGCCTAAAAAAAGCAATCGTATTTAAGACAAAAATTAATATGACAAACTGACTCAATCATGCCCTGAAGCGGTTTTGAAAAAATAAACAATAATAAATATTAAAATGAAATATCTTTTGGTGTTCATCGATCATAGGTTTGCTAATTGGCCTACTCATAAATAAATGAAATAATCCTAGGAGATACAATAAAAGTTATAATTAGATGAACTCCGAGCCAGACGGCTTACCGTGAACTGGAAAATTATGTCTGATTTTAATTTGGTACCTAAAATTAGACACTATTTAATAGTAAATTTGTACCAAAAATTTGATGACGTTATTGATATAAAATATATCCAAATAAATACTTAGAAACGATAACAACTTGAAAATGTAAATTTTAAAAGGATCGCTTGGTGAAAATCTTCTCTTTCCATTCTCAAATGCTTTTCTCTGCACGTATATTTGAAATATACAATCGACAATTCTGCAGTATGGGAACGATATAATATGAATCATCCCGGTACGTGGAGAGAACATTTTACTGTGAAAGATTTGCTGCGTGTTAACATTATAGAATTTATATGCGCATATAACATCTTTGCGGTTAAAATATGTGCAAGAATAATAATAATATAATAATTTTGGATATTTTATTACTGATAATAACAAGACGTACGTTTTATTACTATTTTACTTCTAAACAATATAAGCCATTGCTTGTTATTTACCAATATTAGTAGGAGCTGGCGTGTGTGTTTAATAATTATGTATGTATCTATTTACTTATTAAATCAATAATTTAATATAATTATTATGATAATAATTTTACTGTATACCGATTTAATTTAGATAAAACCAATTTTATTAAAACATCACAAAGTGAACAAGTAAATAGAGATTGCAGTATGTAAAAGCATTTCGAAGTAAAGTATGTCAGCCGAGTGAGATGATCGGGAATTAGCACTCAGCAGGTGACGCGAACTTTGGCTCAATAAGGTGCTTGAAACAGTGTCCGTTTGTTGGAATAAATTCGTTTTTGGACATTTCGTATATAAGTGTACAGGGTAGTACTAAAACTTAAACATTTATTTATTAAATTAGACTTCTTCTAGAAGCAATTTTCAATCGTCATAACAGTTATAACATTTAATTTAAAATTTCACTGATATCTTCGTGACCGTGTAATTGTAAATAGAAAACACAGGCTCCTGAAAAACAATTCTTACTATCTTAGGAGCCTGGGTCACTTTGATTTGTAAAATTATTACCTATGTTAAAATAAATGATTTATCTATTTATTTGTTTATTTCATTTACCATTGATTCAAAAAGTAGTATCTATGGAGAAGAACCGGCAAGAAACTACATACCTACCTAGTTGCTCTTTTAAAATCATAATCAGTGTCGATTTTGGTTTTTTGAAGAGCGCTCGTGAACAGGGGAAAAAATTTTATTGTTATCTATTCGTTGTTCATAACTATGAACTATAATTAATATAAAAATAATATACTAATTAAGTAGATGGTGAAACTTCACACTTCAAATACTTATTTATATAAACAATTTTATCTAAAATGCAAATACCTACCTACGTTGTCCGAAATCTGGAAGTATTGAATAGAATAAATATTTTTATGAAATACGATAATTCCTTCTTTCAGCAGAGTGTAACTTATTTAATACTAGAGGTCCGCCCCGGCTTCGCCCGTGGTACATATTTCGCAATAAAAAGTAGCCTATGTCCTTTCTCGGGTATCAAAATATCTCTATACCAAATTTCATGCAAATTGGTTCAGTAGTTTAGGCGTGATTGAGTAACAGACAGACAGACAGACAGAGTTACTTTCGCATTTATAATATTAGTATGGATAATATTTTTTGGTACAATAATAAATAACATACGCATTTGATATATAAATATCTGTTTGTGAGCTATAGCTGCCACGTGTCATGCATATTTAACTTCCATATTTTCGTCTGAATAAGTGACATCCGACAGTCATAAGCATTATTAAAATGGCGTCAGTGCCTTTAAATATAGGAAGAGAAAAACTATAAGAAGAAATTTCCATATATCAAATATGATAAGATATTACATAGATTTATGATTAAAACTGGCTTTCCGCAGGTGCCATTGCGTGCGGTGTGTAAAATTTTACAAATTATATAACAGTATGAAAATCGGTGCAGTAGTTTTCTAATATATCGTGAAAAGACAGAACTGATGATGTATGTAGTGAAGAGCTTCTGTGAGATTATCGTTCTTACTTAGGGCGCTTGTGCACTACAAGGAATTTTACTGTCCGGCATTCCGATTTTTTACGGTCCGGTTTGGCATGAAAAATCCGATGAATTGGCTTGTGCACCTGTCCGTCTTTACTCGGATCAGTGCGGTACAGTTCAAGGAAGTTTGGCGGTAGAATGCTATCATATTTTTTTTGCATTTTACAAGAAACGAGTAAAAAATATAGAAGATGAAATATTATATTACTTCCTAAGATATATTATTCTATAAAAAGTAAAGTTCCGTAAGAGATTTAAAATGCGTGTTTCACTTATTTATTTTAATCAGTGACGAGGAGCTAAAGCTATTCCCACTTGAACTTTAACTTACCAAAACTTACTTAGATAATAATTGAAGGTCAATGTACCTATATAAAAATAACAATACCGACTTTTCAAATCACATTGCCAGCTAAAAGGAAGTAAAACAAGAGCTTGCTTTCAATTAGCATTAATGCTGTAAAAAGAGTAAAATCCAAGCAAGTGGGCATTCGAAAACAATTATATGTACAGCGACTCGTAGACACAAAAAACCATCCGGAATAGGGAAAAGTGAAATGTCGGACAGTAAAATTACGTATAGTGGACAAGCTAGCATTTAGATTAATGGCGTGCCATACCGGACCGTAAAAAATCGGAATGCCGGACAGTAAAATTCCTTGTAGTGCACAAGCGCCCTTATCAAGAAATTATTTATATATACTAAATAGGGTTCGAAATAATAGAAACGATTTAGAATAAGATTAAAATAATACAATATAAATTAATAATTTATTCCAATATAAACTTAAATACATTTTTACGAAGGTCAACGATTTAAAGTTTTTCAATTGAAACTATGGTCGAACGGTCAAGAGTCGACGTTCTCAAACTAACGACTCTTATGTTCGATCGACTGCACGGATCGAGATAAAAATACATTTAAAACTTGTAATACAAAAATAAAGTTAATAATTATACCCTATACCTACAGATACTTGAAGCCAGTTTATAATATTATGTAGACGAAGACTGTGTAATAATAAATAATTTGGAAAATCCAAAAGTGCACGCCTCATAATTTTTTTTTAAATAAATATTTATTAATTATTATTTTTGTTTATTTAATAACAATTAAACCACATCGAATCAGACCCTGAAAAATGAAAGGGTTCTATTCCTGAGCATACTCAAGCGTAAGAGAAAAAAAAAGACTCGATTAGTAAAGTATTTCGGTCGCTATCGTGTTAACAAGAAAAAGGATCCGCACATACAGACACACGGACGTCCAAGACAGAACTTTTTTAAACTGTTTTTTAACTAGTTTAAATAACAAAAATGACATCAAAAATATCATGAACGTTAAAAATAGTGTTTTTTCTTAATATGTGTGTGTATGTATTATCTTACAAGTGCAATGTATGATACATATAGACATTTTAAGTTTGAAAAATCAGATGTTTTGCGCGAAGTGACAGTAGTACCCACCTCAACGCTTCGCTTATGAGGCGTGCAATAAATATTTCAGGACATAATTATAAATAAATACTTTTATAGATAATTAACACCCAGACACAGAGCAAACATCTATGTTCATCACAAAAATATTTGCCCTGGGTGGGAATCGAACCCACGACCTCTGGCTTGGAATTAACCGGTCAGTTAATAGTAATATTATGTAGAATAAAATCATAAGTTTAAAGAATAAGGCTTTTGTATGAGTAATTTAATATTTTATGTACAATGATTGGAAATAACACAACGTAAAAGAAAGCATAATCTCGATGCAGATTATACCTACTGATCCATTACCTATCCACACAATACCTTAGGCTCATATGCTTTCACTGCTCGATCATATCACTGACTAGCTGCGCTCCGCGGTTTCACTCGCTTGACTCCACTCTTGTTGGTCTTAGCGTGATGATAATATATGACTTATAGCCTTTCTCGATGAATGGGCTATCTAACACTGAAATAATTTTTCAAATCGGACCAGTAGTTCCTGAGATTAGTGCGTTCTAACAAACAAACTCTTCAGCTTTATAATATTAAGGATACCTAGATTTGGATGAAATTTTTAGTTAAAACAGCTGTCTACTTATCTAAAAATAGTTAAGTAGACCATATTGTTTTTGTTTTTATACGCGTATGAAATGACGAAGCACAACTAGAAATCACTACTTTCAAGCAGGATATTATCTCTACAACGCTTATAATATTATCCACTGTCCACGTCCAATTTTAAGATAACAGTTGCGCCGGAAATTTAAAACAATCAACACAAAATGGCGTTTGTTAAAATCAAGTTATACAGAGACCTCTTCAGAGTGCTCCACTCTCGTTTCTCTTGAATTTATTCGTTTAACTGTAGTGCCTATTGTTTTATATTCTCCAGCCTTTTGCCAGAATGTGTAGTCGAGTTTTAAATGACTTTATTTCGTTTGTGTGGATTCAAAGTTCAAAGGCTTTTTGATAATAATGATTATGATGTTATATAAAGTTGTACATAGTTAAGAATATTATAAACTTTTATTTGTAATCTAAGATTATAAATATCTTATTTTATAATATTCTGGTATAAATAATTACGGAGGAATTACCTTACTAATCTTGAAATATTATTACAACTGTCATGTCTAATGTATCTTATATATTTACAAATTATAAAATAATATTATGTATAAATAGGTTTCTATAACAGTTATCTAGTGCACATTCAAAACTTTGCTTAGTGTTTTGGTCACAGCACTAAATTCAAGACCACATAAGACTGTAGGATGTATTATCTCGCCTACTTCAAGTCACAAAAAACTGTTAGAAAGGGATTCACAAACGTATCATCGTAAGAAAGAGTTCATCTCTACGGTAGGTAATAATGCTATGAAAGTATCAAATCTTTTCTTCCCTCGCATCCATGCTTACCATATTCGTAAAAAATGAAGAATACATGAAAATATATAAGAAAAAAACCAATAAAAAAAGAAATAAGCGGTATTAGAAGCAATACCTTCGTCCCGGGTGCCACTTACGCTCAATAAAGGTAGGTAGGTACATTTAAAGGGGTTGTGTTCTTTTGATATTTCTTTCAATAGTAGTTCTCTATATTTGTGATGAATTGGTTTTCTATACAGATTGTATAGGTGGAAATTTTTTAGTGGAACCTTTTAGGGTTTTGGGCGGATTTTTCTGAATACGGCTATTTCAACGTAGGTGTATATAAACAGTGTGTAAAGTATAGATCGGCCAGTATAGAAATGTCTGACATACAAAATACTTAGGAATCATTTCATTGATTTTGAAGACAAAATACACTTTGCAATATACCTAATACATTTATTTCAAATTATATAACAATAATTGGTAATAGTAAATCAAGCATTTTTTCAATAAAGGATCTACATAAAAAAAGATCGTGTGTGCCAAGCCAAGCACACGTGTCAGAAGTGAAACTTCTTTGGCAAAATCCAAAGATACCAAAATCGTGACGGTATTGCCATGACGAGACCTTGAAATTTTACTCTCAACGCGCCTAAAGAAGTTTCACTTCAAAACTACTAAATAAATTATTTACCATGATTAACTATTAATATTATGTAATTGTTTTTAATAAAATGTTATTAATTTTCAGAGTGGAGGTGTGATGTTTTCACCTCTGGGACGCTTGAGAGTTGCACAGGCTGTGAGGAAACAGGTAATAACATTATTATAATATTATATAAGTACCTACCTCCATGTATCCCAAGAAAGTTGGCATTTCTTTACCTCAATGAACATTATTATAATATTAAATAACGTCCATGTATCTAAAGTCGGAATTTCTTTACCTCAATGATATTAAATATATGTAGCTTAAGCGTTTATATATTTCATGATTATCTCAATTCACATTAGATAATATTATTAAATTGGTATTTTACACACCTGTTGGTCGTAGAGTGATGATATAATATATCCTTCTATCCGTATAGCCTTCTTCGATAAATGGGCTATCTAACACCGAAAGAATTTTTCAAATCGGACCAGTAGTTCCTGAGATTAGCGCGTTCAAACAAACAAACAAACAAGCTCTTCAGCTTTATAATATTAGTATATAGATTTTATCCGACACAAAATATCGTTCCAGAATGTCCGCTAATTTGTCCTTCCAATCATTAACGACCAATACGATACTATTAAAATTGGACAATTAAATAAACCAACAAAAATAACTCGGCCATTGTACTTAATCGAACTTGTTTCAATACGTCTTCAATCTCATCGTTTTGGATACAGGCCAAGGAGACAAACTTATTTAAATATTGGATGCGCTATTTTTATTTTGGCGAAATGCTATCGGAGTAATGTATTACGGTTTTAGGAAGTCACAGTTATATGGAATGTATGGTAGGGGGAGATATGGGAATCTTGAATCTTTGCAACTGTTTTTTTGGTAAATTATTATCTTAATCTCGTAGATCAGCTGTGAAAATGTCTATGTTTTTTTTTGTGTTTTATTAAACCGAAGACGATGGAATTGTATTTTAATGAAATGGAAATATAGTCAAGAATATTCTTCTTATAATAGTTCCCTTGAAAAACTGTTACATAATCTATTGAAGCTTTCTAAAACTCTACCATACTTAGTTGAAAAATTTTCACCTGTCTTTTTGGTCTAAATATTTTCAATTTCTAAAAGATTTCTATTTATGACAGACTAAAAAATCTAGAATAAACTAAATTTAAATTGTTAAACACTCCAAAACAACATGTGTTTAAAAAATACGTCTATGACACCTCATTAATTAAAGTTGATACAAAATAGCAACTGCTTATAATATGTATATTTAGACAGATCTAAAATAAAATTATTAGTCGGCTTAGTCATAGTTTAATTAAACATCTATTAACTGATATACCTATCGTTTTTCGTAGTTAAACCAAAGCTTTATGTTCCTACCAACCAATTAAAATATTATTTTCTACTAATAACTAAGTTTCAAGTACCAATAACGATTAATTTTCCTGTATGAATATCTATATACCAATTTACAACTGTTCACAGATAAGCCAGCTTCCCGTGATCAGCTCAGAAGCGACCCCGCTGCAGGCGCCGCTTTGCTATCAGCTGATCTGCCCGCCGCTCGCGCCGCTCCCCGCCTGCGCACCCTGCGAGCTGCCGCCGCCGTACGCTATGTATCCTATGCCTTATGAAAGTAAGACTTTTTATATTTATAATAACCTCCTCCTTTTTATTGAAGTCGGTTAAAATACTACAGCATTAAAATGTTCAAAAATTAAATACAGGCGTTTCATGTAATATTTAAATTTTGTGTGGTTAGATAGAGATTTCACAAAGCTACTATTTTTTATTTTGTTAACAAAATTATTGCAATGTTATGTCTTCTGGTTAATTTTGTTTATAAAACAGTCTAAACTGCTTGTTTACAAAAAATTTTTGTTTATTTCCATTAATTAATTTTAATGTTTCACTTAAGAGCGCATATTCTATTTAACGCAAGTCAAAAACTCCGCGATCTATTACGATAGATCGCGGCTTGCGCTATCCTTTTACTATGAACAGCATAGGTCCGCAGGAGAGCGCCGAGCAACATGTCCTCTCTCTGGAAAGGCTCGCTGCCGACTGATTTTAATCGGGTCGCGCGCAGTGTTTTATAGTACTTTAAAAAAAAATTGTAGAAAAATAATAGAGGTACCTTAGTTGATTTTTTAAATTTTATCTTATAAGTAAGACATTCTTTTATTGCAATATGTATAAATTATATTCAATAAAGTCAAATATCTTGGTGAAAATAATCATTTTGTCGACTATAATTTCTAAAAAAATTCACATTGTTCGGATTTTAATTTCGTAAGTTAGGAGTCCAAAATAAAAAAATCTTTTAATTAACTATTTTAATAAGGATTTTTGCAGTTATATAAAAATAATTGTGTGTTAGATCTGTCAGCGATTTCAGATATTTTTAGCTTCGAAATTGACACTAAAAGTGAAATCAAGTAATCATCGGCTCAGTTATCTTGATGGTATTCAGAAATACTGTATTAATTGAAAAAAACTCTTAACTAACTACATAGACAATAAAATTTCCTAAAATTATTAGTAATTCATATGTTTGTAAGATAAGTGGTTGATGGACAATCTGGTTTGAAAAATCACATATTTGAGCCAAACAGCGCACGGACCGCGTACACGGCCTTAAATCACGTCTAATTTATCGTAATGTATAAAGACATCTGTAAAATTGTAACTCACCAAATAGTCAATATTTAATTTCTTAAAAAAGACAACTAAAACGAAGCAATAGACTTATTTAATAGACAATAGATATGCCTGTTTCAGCGGGCCCCCTGTACGGGCCACCCGCGCAGTTCACGCTGGTGCCCGCTCCGTACAGCACCGCGTGCTGCGAGCCAGCATGCTGCGCGCCGCTCGACAAGCAGCCGCGCATCCCACCACCCCCACTACACCCAGCTTTCATCTACTAACTTACTCAGTTAGGGCGCATTCCCATTATGTCGTAGCATTTATCTTTGGACGACTGTCGTCTCTAGCTGTTCCCTAAACGATTATTTGTTCGCTGCAGTCGTTTGGGAAGACACGAGTAAACGAGACGATATTTTTGACGTGGCTACGATAGAGCCATCAAGTTTTAGTTGTAACGATTTTTATCGTTTTACGACTATCGTGCATCAATCTGCAAAAAATATCGCAGACGACCGTAAATCGTGCCATTCTATATGTGAACACCTCCATTTAAATATAAAAGTCACGCGACACTTAAAACTACGATTATCTGTCGTCACGACAAAGTGGGAACGCGCCCTTATTCAGCGCTCATTTTAATTTAAGTCTGTATCTTTTGTAACTACGGAATTATAATGGATTGTAAGAAGCTTAGCTTACGTGAAAGATTATGTGTCGAAGTCGGATATCTTTAGTTTAAGTTTTGGTACTCTATGCGCTTCGTACAAACAGTTGTTATCTACATGCGTAATATAATAGTTGTGTGTAGATTCCGGTCTCCAGTCATTCCTTTCGCTCGAGTCTTCCAAATATCATGCTCAAATTGGGTTCGCTTATCGTTAAAAGTTAAACGAGATATATCAGAAATAGGTTCTGAAGTGATGCAAGAAGTGTTCAAGGTTTAGAAATTGTCTATCGAGTTAGTTTTCGAGAATTTATCTGACGTGTCGTTGTTAGTTTCGTTAATTAGTCGTACTGTAACGCTTTTAAATTTTTCGTTGAAGCCACTGTCGCTCGTAATATTAGGATTAGCAGCGTGATTTCTGAATTTACACTCGATGAAAATCTAATGATTCAAAATAAATGTATCGATGTACCTAACTTAGATGTATTGTCTATCGATGTGACGTAATATGTTAAGGCTTGTACGAATATTGTCGTCACGGGTCCTCGCGAAGGGGGGCGCGTGATGAAGGCTATATTCTAAACCGTAGCTAAATATTAACTCGTGAGCACGTGTCTCAGCGAAACTTCGATACGGTCGTGTTATACATGTAGACGAGTCGATTGTTGTTATAATAGGTAAATAATAGTAACATATAGATTCTGTTATATTTGGTATCTTGTTAAAAATAACCGCACAAAGAAATGAGGACAAAGTTATCGATAGCCATAAAGTTTTCATACGTTGTTGAGATCGCTTGTTATCCTTTTAAAGGAGTTACGTTTAACAATAACAATAGAATATAAAATAATTAATTTGTTGCCCTAATATAGAACAGAGAACCTATTTTTAGTAGTTTAGTTTTAGATGATATTGACAATGAATTATATCTGGGGTCCAAATGTGATAGATAATGTGAATCTTGAAATTCAGCTGAATTCTGCTCGAAAAAGCGAAGCATCTATGATATTTCACTATTCACATTTCCACTGCTGTTATATCATTGTGTTGGTTTTTATATTGTTTCAAAATGATTCGAAACCCCGTTGTTGATACTCCAGGACCAATTACTTTGGTAGATTTTTGAATTATCACTGTAAAATTCAATTGCACACTCGATAGACGGCAATATTTTGATGAATTTAACGATTTCAATAAATAATTATATTTTCACGTTTTATAATGCCTTGTTTTATAAGCAGGGGCACATTTATGTACAATATTTTCAGAAAGGATTATTCTATTCGCTTCATCTACATAATATCATATTTATATTTCGTTAAATTTATAATCGTTAAGTTTACAGTATATGTTTATGCTACCACATCTATATTAAAATTAATTATACCTTCGTTTACTCGATTTCATAAAAATATTGACTACAATTGCGCTTATTTTCCTAGACCACGTTCCAGCTTATTATCAAATTAGTATAAAACGAGCCTTATAACAATTTTTGGGTCTGTTTCAAGTAACTACTCAAGGGAAAGGGCTGAAAGAGCATTGACTTTAAAGGATGGATTGATTTGAACTTATAATTGACCTAAATGTCTGGGTTATTTGTCAGACTTGATATTACCAAACTGATCATAACATCATCCTCATATTATGAAGATGTTAATACACAGTTTAGAGGATATAATATGACGAAGGTAATTCTAAATTTGTTTCCGAAAAAGGTTGGGAGGGACTGAAAAGAAATCATGAAGATATATTATTCAGAAAAAAATAATTCTTACTTTTATTTCAAAATACTACTTTTATTTGTAGCTAGGGAAATAATATATTATCAGAACACTGTGAAACAGACCCTCAACGTTTTAGGCTCTCAAATATTATCTAAAAGTATTTTTCTAATACTCTTAAATGTATCTTATCAAATATCATTATCAACATCTGTAGATGCTAGGCTTCAAATATTAACTAATTATAGTCTTACTGAAAACGCTGTCAATTTACTATCTTGGACTTGTACTACTATATTATAGCATTTAAGTGTAGCTATAATTATGATTACTTTATCCTTTACTCTAATCTATTTATTATTGCCTGCTTCTTTATTTTGTGTATTTTCAATGATTATATTCTGATCGTTTAATTTGGAATCTATTTTGGAAATTGAACGTGTTGTGATTTGTTTAAAGGTATATTGTGATCACTCAAATGCAGCTAATTTTAGACCTATTTTAAGTAAAAATATCACTTATCTATCAGCTTCGATTTTGCTATAAATATATGCCCCAATATTAATGTGTTCTTCTCACGACGTTAATACATTAATGATTTCATTTCGTTCTCATTAACCGGCATATATTTGTGGCAATTAGTCTATCTAACTACGTGGCCTAGACACTTACTGCCTGACATATCGGATATATTAGAAATCACTACGCTATAGTTTTTATTTTACGTGTATCTGTATATAAACTTTCGCTAGACGTATTTGAATTTTAACTGATGTAAATTAGACAATATTAATGTAACCGAACCTAGATGTCTTAATTATTATCTTCTATATAAGCGATCACTTCATCGATATTATTAAGCGCTTAGTATTAATGTGATGTCTATTGTGGTAGTCAAGTTTAAACTTTTTAAATATTTCTACAAATAGCATGAGCCTCTTGTTGTCGGTGTGAATTTTAATAATCTATTTCGTAAATGTCTATTACAGTGTTGCTTGATGTCGTACCTCTTAAAATTACAGAATTTATAATTAATATTCTAAACTTCCTCGTATCTCAGAACTTTTAATCTTACCAGTGTATTGATCGTGTAGTAGCTTCGTTTCTTTTTTGCTGTTGTTATCATCAGAATTGTTGCGATTACCTTATATGTTGTTGAATGAAGAGTAGATGTCAGTATTGGTCTCAAAGTAGCCGTCCTGTGACGAACATTTGTTTGGTCTAAGGCCCTGATGTACTTTTATATTGATTCCGTGGTAAATCTTATCCGTCTGATTGAAGCATAGGTTATACAGGGACAAAGACAATACATGTGGTTGGAATGGCGTAAGGGAATAAGGAAAGGCGACTGTAATGTTCGTTACATGTACTCGTATCTATGCTTTTTGGCTGTTACATTTTGCAATCGATCGTTAACGTTACGTTTAACAATAGTATCAGATTTATTACCTTCATAACCACAAAGTTTACATTTATTACATGTTTTAGAATCAAATTTCTCTATTACATTTTTAGAGTTATAACGAAAATGCATACTAATGTTCGTCAAAATGTGCAGTTGTTTATAAAGTACGTACGCCAACAACAGAACGTTGTCCAGTCATTATAATGTTTAGAAAGCTATATATTTGTTAAATATTTGTCCCCTACATCAGTAAGAATTTTTATAAACCTTTACAAATTTGTAGTCCGACGTTTTGGTTATGATCGTTCTACCCTTTTAGATGCTAAAGATGTATCGCAGATTATTTTCTTCGTAAAAACATTTCATAGCTGTATTTTAACTGTTGACTACTTTTAAGAAGTCTATTTTAAAATGCTACGCGTCGAAAACTGTTATACGACCATTTAGGCTGATGTATTGAAAACGATAATAATACAAAATAAATAAAAGAAAATACTAAAAAAATCTAAGTGTGAATCTATTTATGTGTATTTGTAGATCGATATACGTAATGAATATTCATAAAAGTCTATGTGTTTAGATATTGCTAAAAATATTCCACAGATAAATAAGATATTATTATTATAGATATATATTAGAAGTAAACGCTACTAACGACTAGGGATACTGGAATAGTAACGCTCCGTAAATCCGTGATCATAATCTATCATTGCGCACATAATGTTATATTATTATACGAATTATTGTAAGTGGAATATACTGTCGAATATAAAGCATCGTATCATCGAATGTAGGTGATTGTTGATAGATATTTATAATTATCGTCTAGCTATTATATGTGATATTGTTATTGGAATAATAGATATTTTAAAGGCTAATAATGATAATTAATTCTATATTCTCCTTGTTGACTTTTGTGTAATAGAATAAAAGCGTTTTAAGACATACTGTAAGAATACAGAATGGTTGGGTTTGGTGTGTTTTGGTGTGAAGTGAGGTATTCGTTCGTTCTCTTACATTTCATTAATTGTAACATTCAGTACAAATGAACAGAGATGAACAGAATAGTATGTATTATGTTTTATTAAAAAAATATTAAATATTAAAGCAAACTTTGAGCAATGTTTACGTGCATCAACAAATTTGGATAAACTATTAAGAACTATTGTGTTGATCTCCGTATAATGTGTAAAATAAATTGTTTTATTCTTGTAGGGTAGCAGTAAATATGTGCGTATTGGAATTACGCTTCTAGATGGCGCTTTATTAAACTTTTATTAACACGGAGAGATTACAAGGATCTTTTCATTTTGGCTTTAATAAATTATTTATTTTGTTCATTTTACGAAGAATGCATTTAAAAATTATATATTAATTATTTATAAATTAAAATACGTATTGCAAGAAATTGAGAAAGCGCCCTCTGTAGTTTAAAATGTTAACCGTTACAATAAATACCAATATTTTCTTTGCTTTTGTATTGATTTTTGGATAAATTTAAATTAAAATATGTAAGGGAACGAATGAATCAGAATGAAAAGTGGTAAAAGCATAACAAAGACGTTTGTAGTATAGATACAATTTCGATTTGCTCAACATTTATTTTGTATCTGGTCTTTCACTGTTATTTATCGATACATTGATATAAATGTATTTTAATATTGATTTTAGTTGTGATTTACATAAATTCTTGCAATCTACCTACCTATTCATAAAAATACGTTCAGAAATATATATTAAAAATTTTTGTAAGTATGAAGATTGTAAAAATTAAATATAGTTAATACAATAATTTTTTTGATATTTTACAAAATAACGTATCTATCAATGCCCAATTCATCAATTAATAAATTTATCAATAATTATAATTTTCTAAAAACCCTATTATTTTGTTTATGTGAACAATTCGGAAGCTAAATTATTATTATTCAAATAAAGTCATGATTTATATGTATTATAGTTATTAATTAAAATAATTTAATTATAAGATATTTTTAAGTACACTATGTTTT
>CAJQZN010042389.1:0-25335 GCA_907164685.1 Colias eurytheme | reverse complement strand
TATAGAAATTAGATAATAATGCTACCAAAATACCGATAGATGGATCTAAAATATATTTGAAATATATTTTTATTTCATAACTACATGGCGCAATTAATAAAATTTAATGACGCTGTGAATTTCATTTATGCATATTAAATATGGATGAGAGTTTGGTAAATGATAGGGTAGGCAGTGTCTTTATGTCTTTATGGAATGCACGCCACTGGTTGTTATAGATTCTAAGTCATAATCTAATTAGCGTATGTAACTAATAGCTTCTAGCCGCAGCATTGGGAAAATAGTAATATTTACAATGCTAATTAACGCAGACCTAAATCTATCTGTTCACCAAAATTGAAGTCAAATCGATATAGTAATTTCGAGTTATTTATTTTTCATAACTAGCATAATAAGTACCTATATACATACATATATACATATGTATGTATATAACTCTTTGTTAAAATATGCATTTTTTGAACTAAATTTCCATATATAAAATTCAAGCCCTACAAAATAACCTGAACTCAATATATCATTACACATTGAAATGAGAAATGCACGTACGAAACGAATTAGCATTCATAAATAAGCCGAGAATGTTTATTTGGCTCAAGGAATATATGAAACGCACGCATCGCGACAATTCGCTACGGTTATATTGTGCGATTTGTTGCAATCGATTTTTTACACTTGGTCTCGTGTGACGTCATTATTTAGTATTACAATGTATTACGACTGAATATTTTTCTCTGTTTTTTCTTTTATTTTGAAGGGAATGTTACCTGACACAAAAAATAAATAAATCTATAAACCTGAAAAGTTTGTTTGTTTGAACGAGCTAATCTCAGGATCTACTGGTCCGATTTGAAAAATTCTTTCGGTGTTAGATAGCCTATTTATCGGGGAAAGCTATAGAGTATAGGCTCACGCTAAGACCAACAAGAGCGGAGGGGCAGGTGAAACCGCAGGGCACAGCTAGTATTAATATTTAGTATAAACTGTACCTATTATAAATATTTTATGATTTAAGTACCTACCGCTCAATTTTGTTATTTATAAAAACATGCATTCCTAGTATATGTAGGTACACATTATAACCATGCTTCAAATAAAATGATTAATTAATAAAATTATCCCTCTCGGTGGGCAAAGTACAACTAAAAATAATTAAAAACAGTTTCTCGAAATCTAATTTACCTAAGTCATACCATACATTAATAGAACATCATAACAATAGGTACTCATTTTAAAATACCAAAAGCGGATATCAACTTCCCAATAGCCAAAGCCCAAAACCGAACAATAGTCAATTACAAAAAACAGAAATTTAAAATATCCCAATGATATTTATTAAAATCACTTAAAAATATTTACGGCCTATTGTGTTTACCTAATTGTCACTCAACCGGTATATTTTTACGTTTTATTATATAGGGCAATGCTTTTATGAGTATGCACCTTTCTTTTTGATCGGTGAAGCAAGTATAATATCTGTTACAAATATAACTAATACTGTTAAATATAACTTTTTCGTAAAATGTCTTAAATGTGGAAGGGTATACAGGACCTCAGCCCTCAGGTTGCCTGGATCATATTGTTTCTTAGCTATAAGGTTGCTTATTTCTATCGCGTTTTTTTAAACGGTTATTCAATGCACGTTCATTCATAAAAAAGATTACCTATACTTAGAATATATTGTTATGTGAACTTATTAATATGTGCTTGTTTTGTATACCTAGTCTGTGTGAAATTATTTTCAGCCTGTGCTATCGAAATCTAGGGCATAGTAATTGAGAATAAAATAATTTCAAACGTGCAAGTATGTAACATTGTTGTGGCCCCATAAAACTAAAGGAAATTCAAGACACCTGAACGTTAACTGCCTTTTATAAATTTACATTTTTACTACTTTTTCTGCCATTACAATAAACATAACGTTTATTATTATACCTACAATTTCATGGCTTTTCATTCCACATACAAGCTAATATATTGTAATTGAAAAATCGAGTTCATGTTCTAAATATTCACAATTTAAACAATGTAAAATACACATAAAAACAACTACATACACACGTTTAAAAATTCATATTAATAACGTAGTTCGCGCGTTCCCGCCGGAAAATTCAACGCGTAGTGTAAAAATATGCAAAAACGTCGGAATTAATCAACTGTGTTGTCCCGAAAATTGTTTTAGTTTTCCCGTGTCCCTGATCGATGCCAATTTCGCTGTCTGCTTCCAATTCTCACTATGACTTCATCTCCCTTTGCTGAAAAACACGGGTTTTAATTTCGTTTTATGTCGCTACGTTAATTTTGTTTATTTTTGTTTCAACTTTACGTGTTGAGCGTTGAATTTTTTGTAGTGCATTTTTATTCAGAAACATGGTTACTATTGACTACAATACACTCTTCTCTAGTTAAGCTTGTATATTGTGTTAGTATTGATAGGTATAACTGTAAGGGCCGATTTTTCAATGCTTGGATAAAACTTATTCGTCGAATAATGTATAAAACTACCATTTTAAAAACGTATTCTTATTGCCCGGATTTGACAGTTTACGTGACATTTTAATATTATCGTGTAATAATATTAAAATGTCATGTCAATGTCAATCATAAAATCGGCCCTTAGTATGAATTCTTATAATACAAACATTCTTATTTCTTTAATAATTAACTTTATTATAACAAATAATATTAATATAATGAAGAAGCGAAGCGCAAAAATGTTCATCACAATACATTAGATAATGTTAATTCATACGTTTTATTCCACACTATGATCACGTATATTTTCATTGAGACAGTGACAATGAGCAATAGCTAAAAATACATCATGTTGGATAAGCGTTGTTCCAGGCCCCGAATAAAACAGACTTTTTGGATATAAATATATATACCTAACTAGGATAATCGATAACGCAGAAGAATGCAGTAATATGAGTCATGTTACAAACAGTAGGTTTATTTTTAATTGTGTCATTCATACGATAGAGTAGGTAGATAGGAAAAACAAAGAGCGAAGATTCTAGGTAACTTAGAAATATAGATTTTCTTAAATAATATTGATCAGCCTTCTTTTCTAGTTTATATCGAACCTATTTTAGTCTTATTTAGTTGTAACAGCCACTGCACTATTTTTTTGCATTGTTTAAATCAGTATATAAACATGTTTCAAATATAATTATAATTTTATTGTATATGTATATAGCTTCAAAATAAACACAAATTACAATACACACTTAATACAATTTCTCAAAATTAATTGTGTTTGAATGAATCCTTATTTCCGCTAAAGAAACCCTTCAGAATTAGCTTGAATGAAACGACCGATGATCTGTTTGTTATTTTAATGAAGAGAGTTTGAAAATGAATGAAATACTTATAATAATATATGACACATGAGAAGTATGTTTTAAAATATTAAGGTACATTTTACAAGTATTTCCTTGTACCAGAAGTAACTTCTAAATGTGACAGTTGATTGAAGCGTTTGATTGAAGTTCGAATGCTATAGCGCTGATACTGATTTGACAAGTCTATGTTATGGTATATATAGTCAATGTTACATATCTTCTTATATATAAAAATGAATCGCAAAATGTGTTGGTAAGCGCATAACTCGAGAACGGCTGAACCGATTTCGATAATTCTTTTTTTATTATATTCCTTGAAGTACGAGGATGGTTTTTATGTAGAGAAAACGTAAATATGTACCACGGGCGAAGCCGGGGCGGACCGCTAGTTTACTATAAAATTGTAAACTAATTTACACAACCTCCTGTCAATCTAAAATTAACTTTTATCCCACGGTTCAAAGTACAATCGCATCAAGTCTAGCAAACTGTAAAGTGCGTGCAGAGAGCGTCAGAACATCAAAGTGAATGGATGGACCGAATGATTCCGGCTCGCCGGGCTGACCGGGCTGACCGGGAGTGTTTTGAGTAATAGACCGTTCATGCTCTGGGTTGAACGCTTGATACTCAGGTCAACCCATTGTTGTCCCATGACAGTTTTGAAAATATTGGAGAAAAAGCCTATGTTATTCAAAGTCCAACATTTGTTTATTTAACACTATTATTTAAAAACTAGAATTCATAAAGAAGCGCTTTTCAATCGTCAAATTTCATTATAACATTCATCACCGGTAATATTCTTCAAGGTTGGTCGAATCTATTCCAAAACACGAACATCGTATTATCGTAATTAGTTAACGTAGGTTTTACTACAGAAACGTTATGTTGATATTTGACTTGATTTTGTGCACACAACCAAACAAATTTTCTTTTTGTTTGCCTTCATGTTTAGATCAAAAACTGTAATAAACAATTTCTAGCAAGCAGATTGTCTGTGCTTATAAGTCCTCTATCTATACTCGTTCTAAACCGTACGTTCAGTAGCAGGCAAATTTAATTAGGTTTTTGATAGGTATCATATAAATATAAACAATGTATAAATTCTATGAATCATAAACAATCCATCCTTCTGAGAAGGTTTCGTTAAATACGTTATGATACTTTTTGCTACATAAAAACTAGGTACGTAGGTAGGTACCTACATAAATAACCTTTATCCATTATTAATTCAATTTGAAAGAAATCAAGCTTTTTTGGATAAATTTAAATAAGATTTTTGATTAAACATATTGTTAAATTAATTCTATATGTACTCGTATTTTGTTTCATATTACATCTAAATCCAATAATTGTCAAGACATTTGACGATCCCCGTAAATTATAAACTCTAATAAACTATAATGTCAGCCTTATTTAGTTTACTTGAAATTAATGGATCAAAATTGCAGTGGTGTTTTATTAGCGGTTATATCTCAGTGAGTTGACATTTAGAATGATAAATTTATGAGAAATAATGGCCGTCTGCATAATTGTGACATAAAATTCATTGAAGCAATGGAACAAATTGGCTTGGAATGCATCTGGGCTTGATGGAGATGTTTTGAAACATATAATTAATGACTTATAAATCTTCAGTGATTCATTTGCGTCTAATCTGTCTATTTCAATTTCCCTTTTTTGATTTGATTTGCGATGTTATGCTAATATTAATAAGAGCGATATTTGTGTGTTTTTGCTTCATTCTCTGATGGATTTGAGCCACCGATTTTGAAATTTTGGGTAAAATAATGAGCTATAAATCGGATTTACACATCGTTATAAATTACGAAACTGACGTTTATGTTCATAACATTCATCTTATAAGCTCCCAATTAGATTACCAATTTTTCAAACAGGTGCCAAACACTACTTAACATTTAATATACTCCACACGAGAAATCGTTCACACGTTCGAAAATCGAGAGCACGTACAATTCTTTATAAAAATATTTGACGTGTGCAAATAAAACGCGACGCCCTTTACACCTGCTATCTACAGCGGTCGAATGAACGAACTAGTGAATGGTTGAACGACTGATTTATTTGCCCGTTCAGCGTAATGGTTCTGCGAGCTAATCGAGCCAGCTTTGCTCGCCACTTATTTAGAATGCTTAAACGGACGTGAAGGAATACAGTGTGAGGGCGCTTTTGAACGCATTCCTGGAATAATTACGTTCTAACTCGGCCGGTAATTAATTGCGCTTAATTAAATAAAATTCCATTCTATTTTGTATGCAGAATGAACTATTTTCGATCGCTATCAAAATAAGTGGGTAATGAATGCAAATTTTAATTTTTATGTGAGATTTTTGCAAATGTTTTTGCAGCGGAATTAAAAGAGCCGTTCAAGATGGGTATTTGAAACAAATCAGAGGTTTGAATATATGAATATGTATTACCTTATCTATTGTTATTTAAATTGTAAATGGTGACTTTATTTTTTACCTATGAATTTATTATGAATTTATCTTTATTGATATAAAATAATAGAAAATCAAAAATAATTATTACCAATCAAGAAAATTGATTTAACACAAAATCTACGCAATTCTCCACCAAGGTCGAATAAATCGAAAGGGAAATGAGCTTATAACATAAAAAAAAAACGTTTGCTCCCAGTTGAAAATATAAAATATTTTATTCGAAAATATAAATAAGTAGCGAATCGGAAACTGTTTCATTATTACAATGAGAATAAAAAAAGTCCGTCACCTAACCGAAGTTCAATAGCACAAGTAGGGTGTACAAAAAAGGTAAATACGGAGGCATTGTGTCTCAATAGGCTTTACTCTTGAAATGCGTCTCACAAAAGAATCTTTTTGTGTTCAATGCTAAGAAGTCGGCGGTTTTAACTGGGTATGGTTCGCAAAAAGTGGGTCACATGTCTCTTACAGAGTTGTAGTAATTATAGTCGTTGTGGGGATGGAATAAAATGTTTTATATGTTGCTAGATAATATCGTATTTGTGTGGGATTAGTACTGTAGTCGTAGGTAGGTGTATGTTTCTATATTTAAATGTGTACTCTTAACAAGAAAATAATTCGACATGTTTAAAAGGACTTCTTAAATGTAAAGACGATCATTTAATATATTAGTTATCTGTATCTACTATAACCTTCCTATAGGCATTTTAAACAATGCTTACAAAGGTATATCCACAGAACTCTTATCTATAATAATCTTATATTGTATCGTTAATTATACTAGAAACTGTCTCAATTTAACTAACAATGTCTCTCTTTTCCAGGTACAAAATTAAGCTGTACGCCAAACTATTAACAAAAAAAGTGCATAAAATTTTTCTGCTGTCGCTACTCGAATGGGCCTGGAACGAATGCTGAACAAAGGTAGGAGAAACCAATTTGTTACGTGATAATATTCCACCCCTCCCTCTCACCCTTGGCCACCCCTCAATTTCAAATGAGTCGTATTTTGAGTTCGTTTCATAAGGCGGAAATCATGTTTTTAGATTTATTATATCGTATTTTAGTGGATTAAAAATTTAAATCTTTTGTGTATTTCTAGTGTTCACTTGAACTAGGTAGATACCTATTGGATCTGTTAAAAAACATACTTATCTTTCATGTTATATATGCAATTTGTGTTTTGTTTTCTTCGTTGTCGATAAAGCAATAGCAGTTGTATTATTCACTTAAATTGGTTCGGTTTTAAGTACCGCTTCGTCAATAGTTACTCAGTATTCAATAATAATAATTCTTTTAGATAAAAATTTCCACAATTTCAACTTACAAACTTGATTCCAAATACAATTTTATTACATGTCCATCGATATAGGTAGGTATATTATATCTTACAAGTATCAATGTCAAGTAAAACATATTCATGCTTAAATGATTTCGATACGAAATTTCTCAATAAATACGAAATAATTTTACGCACAATAACGTATCGGAAATACCTATCTATCGATGTTTTTCAATGTATTGACATAATAATAGAAAAATATTATTTATTTATTCAAATATACGAGAATTTTTTCTCTGTTATTAGTAGTAATACTGATGGTAACATCATAGTTACCATCATTTACCATCATCATCGTTTACCATCATAGTACAACAGTTACCTTTACAAGAGGGTTCGGTTCCGGGCAAAGATAAAATCCTATTCGATATTAATATTAAATAAAATATTTCAGTTTTGTATGAATCAAATATTTATGACTAGCTGTGCCCCGCGGTTTTACCCGCATTGATCTACTCCTGTTGGTCTTAGCGTGATCATATATAGCCTTTCTCGATAATTGGGCTATCTAACACCGAAAGAATTTTTCAAATAGGACCAGTAGTTCCTTAGATTAGTACGTTCAAAAAAACAAACTCTTACGCTTTATATTATTATAGTATAGATTCAATCATTTAAAAGCACTTGTACATGTATTATATATCTTAAATATATCGTTTAAAACCTAGAAACTAGAAAATAAAGAATTGGAATTTTATGTTCTAGTTGGACGTAAGTGAAGACGGGGCGACTAGTTATATTCCATTTGAAGCAATCATTTTGTATGAAAAATTAAAATTAATCGCAATTAAAATTATTACAGGATTTAAGTTAAAAAGTAACAGATATACAAGAATTAAATAAAACCTAGCTCATTTTCAGAAGGCATCGCTGCAAATTTTCTTGGGATCGCGCCAAATGCTGAGATTTTGTTGCCTTATTTATTTGTCAATAATAATTGTAGTTAAACATTATTTTCAGTGTAATTGCTTTACATATATGTTTAAGTAGAACTTACGTAATCGAAAATGTACATAATTTTATTATATTCTTGATATTTTCTGTATTTTTTTTTATTACATTATCTTAGATGAGACTTTTTGATTGGACTAAGGTCTGTATTTCTGATAAGAACTTAAAAATCAATCAATGAGGTATCTAGGTATATACTTCATATCGTTTATTATTTTTTGAAGGCATGAAGTGACCAGATATCGAATCCACTACCCGTTGGTTAATATTCACGCGTTAACCGCAAACCATCAAAACTATCTTAATCCATTGAAATATTGTCCTTATTAATTGTAAATTAAACAACATTAAAAATGCAGAACGCCATTTAACCATATTAACAAAGAAGTTTGTTCCCGTGGGTACTCCTAAAAACTATTACACGCTCGTCTGTAATGAGACCTCTTTTAATTTCAAGCTTATTTTTGTGCGCCGTTTTTGTTTCACGGATTAAATGTAACAAGTAGCTTCGATGTGGTTATGCTTGAGTTTATAAGAATATTTGTATTAAGAGATTATTGTAAGTATTTTTATATAAACTAGAATAATATCAAAAATCTCGTCTGTATAAAAATGTAACATACGTTTGACAAATGTGCATTGTTATCCGAAAGAACTATATTATATTTATTAATATTATATTTTATGAATACATAGTTAAAATAGCAGAATTGAACAAAAAATAATCATATTTTAAGATTTATTTCGTGACGGAAAACCAGATTGAGTAAAAAATTACGTTGTCATTATTACAAAATGTATTCTTTACCATTTAAATATTTAAATGGTAAAGAATTGGTAGAAATTTGAATAAAGTTTTTAGTATTCCTTTGCATATGCAAAGGAATACTAAAAACTTTATTCAAAAAGAATTCAGTCTTACAGTATATCACGTTCAGATCAATAATTCCAATATATCTGGAATTGGTTCCTGAATCTTATTTACGTTACTATTCATATTTCCGCATTTCGTACGTGCGGATATGCTTACATTTATATATAGATATACCTTTATGCCTACTATTAAAAGTATAAAATGAACCGGAGATTGATAATTTTACAGATTTGAATTGTTAAAGGAAATTCGTAATGTATTGTAAGTCTTATTTAACGATAAAACTCACTATATAGTTTGGAATATGTTTGAAATAATCTTTTAATTGAAAACTTATTGTACCAGTTCATTTACCTCTCAGTTAAATCAATCAATGGAGTCCCGGAATATTATAACTTTTATTAAAGTAAATTTAATAAGCATAAAGGTTCATAATTATCTCATTTACAAAATATAAAGATAGCTAGTCTGCGCAATTTATTTTACCATAAATAGGTAAAAGCTTTATAAATTATAAACAAAAAATACAAAAAGTTAGAATTTAATGACAACTTCGTTTACTGTAGAAAGCTAAATATAAAACTGTACATTTAAATTAAATAGTTTTCGCTGAAAACCGCTTTTATTTTATTAAAAATCTAAATGACTTCCTTTGGGACAGCTTCAACTAAGCTGCCATTCAGATATTTACATAAAATTA
Source organism: Colias eurytheme (assembly GCA_907164685.1). Classification (NCBI taxonomy): domain Eukaryota; kingdom Metazoa; phylum Arthropoda; class Insecta; order Lepidoptera; family Pieridae; genus Colias; species Colias eurytheme. The sequence continues at coordinate 15,662 of CAJQZN010042389.1, read as the reverse complement.
ATGTACTGACAGACTTGACCACATAATGACACTAGCATTCTCTTTGTTAATGAAAATGAAACTCAGAATGAGCTTATCCTACTGTTATTGTAAAGCTTGCTATCCAGTGCACTTTGTAAGCTATAAAATTTTGTCAATTTAATTCTTATAAAGTTTTGATATAAGGTAAAAGGGAGATTATTGTTTCGGTGTTATCTTGAAATGGAAAGCAGTGTTTTGTTAGTTATGGATGATAATCATATCGCCAGAACCATTATTTAATTACATCAGGCGTTGACTTACGTAAACATGAACAAGAAATACTGGTCGATAATAATAATAAAACTCACTTTGTTTTAGATTTAGTGGCTGTAAAATGAAAACGTTAGCGCTGATCATTGATATCTCTCCACCTAACATCTCCACATTGCTTAAAATATAGCTTTAAACTAGCATATCGCGTAGCTACCTTTCTACACAATCCCTAACCACAACGGGGTATCGTATAAAACAAACACAGTCGGTAAATAGAGTCCCTTTTCGCCACAGGTCCCATGTGTTCCCTGTTTGAGGGGGGGGGGGGCATTTTGACACTTTACAAGCATAGATGTTTTTGATAAAGGTAACGTGCGATATTTTCGTGTCTTAAGCTTTTTGATTGGATTTCGGGGTTTTAATATTTGTTCAGGTTGTTTGCTGTGTTTATTTATGTTGATTTTGGATTTTGCTTAAGTGCTTTGTGCCTACGTTACCTTAAAAAATCAAGGGATGTAAAAGTAAAAAGAATGATCAATATTTAGTTTTATTTTAAGCAATTTATGAGTTGTCTTATTCGATGCAGTGTATCGAACATAGTGTCGAACATATTGTGACGTTTTCGTTTATTTTCAACCATCGAATACGATGTAGGAACTATATTATTTATATGTAAATAGCTCAAATAAACTTGACCCAATAATAATAAAAATATCCTGTATCTATTGAGACACTATCCTGATCATATGAAGTAACAAGCAATTCGTTATAAAGTATACGCAGTACTTGAAACTGGGCTTTTGTTATTTCGACTAAAGACAAGTACAAACTCAAAAGGGTGCGAAATTCCACCCCATATCAAAAGTGTTGAATATGAATGATTTGTCTGAGTGTTTTACAACCTTTTTACTTGCATATTTCTAAAAGTCTAGCACTTTTTAACCGACTTCAAAAAAGGAGGAGATCCTCAATTCTTATAAGACCATACAGTTAATGTAAATGTTAAAACTTAATGTATTTGTATTTTTCAGTTTGTGATTAATTAAAAAAAAATATCATTTATTAATTCGGTCAGTTTATTTTTTTATCTCATGAAATACCTGTTCTTCCTAACATGATGCTCGAATGGAGATCAAATTTTCAAGACATAAGTTATCATGTAATTATACAGCCAACCAGTAACTGAGTACTGACAAGCTAAAATACGACTCCGTGTAGATTTATAAATTATTAACGCACACCGAAATGGAAACTTGTCTTTATTTATTAGCTGTAGATTGTTTATAGTATTGCTAAAGTGCTGCCCCCCTAGTCAAGTGGCTTTCTGTTAGCGTAGCGTTCAATAGAATAGACTACGAATGTATGAGATTGACGTAGGCTGTAGATAAACGTATCTACAGGTTACGTCAATCTCATACATTCGTAGACTATTCTATTGAACGCTACGCTAACAGAAAGCCACTTGACTAGGGGGGCTGGTCGGACATACTTTTGTATCCGTTTTTTGTTGATAGACTCGGATGGGTTTAATCAATGTAGGCTTAACGATATCTTGTTGTTGTTATAAATGCCATTGAGGTTTATTTTAGGAATAAAGCGCATCACACACGGTGAAGATACTATAATATTTTATGTTAAGATTCTCTAATATAAAATATTACAGTATCTTAAAGGTATCCGGTATCAGCGTTCTGACCATCATTTTTCTTTTTGTCATTGCGTACTAAGACCCCTGTAGAACCGCCATCCTGTTACAAATGACCCGAAATTTTGTGTCAGTGTGTCTGTCATTCACCGTGTGTGATGCGCTTAATGCAATGGTCGTTCAATTCATCTTTTTGTATTGCAATTGATGAAGTCAGGCATTGTGCTTTTTTACCAAATGTGCAAAAAGTTTTGAAAGTTTAATAGTAATTTCATTGAATTATTACGCTTTGCTGCAAATGTTAACAGACGATTAAAGTAGTAGCAAATAAATTGCGATGCGAATGAATCATACACAATCAGATTTTTACAATTTTGTAATAAAGCGATGATTTACGCAATTAAAAGGCTTCTGTAGTTATATTAAAAACTTTAAACTTTACTCGTGATTTCCCTGTAAAAACCTATTCTCTACTAATTAATTTTGGCACCCACACAATGCATCCGGGTAATCCAACTCAGTCGAAGGGTCATAAGTATGGATGTCTTCTAGCTGAGTTACATGACAATTGACAGCCCCTTCTGCACTCGACAACCGCACTATCACCGCTATATTTATTACTATATTCGCACGTGCCTCACACGTGTTCCATACATTAGCTACTGGCATATTGTGTTTACTGTGGCAACTAGTTCAAGCAATAACCAACTCTATCGCGCGGCAGCAAGGTCGATAATGGTTTGTCGTTTCTATATCTGGAATTGTGATTTTTGGCCGTAAGGCGCAATGTTTCGTACTTATGAAGCTGAACGGATTTGATACTTTATATCATTCGCTACATAAGAAGGAGATATACATACCGACACTCAATATTTTCCATAATTTTGATTCAAAGTTGTTAAGTAGCATTATTATAAAGGTATAAGGTTATTGGAAACTAACTTCTATATTGTTTAGTTTTTCCCTTAAAACTGAGCAATATAAATCTATCCCAAAACGGCTCAATAAAAGCAGGAAAAGCCATCTCAAAAGTGGGCTTCAAAAATTGGAAACCAGCTCCATAAAAGAGTCCTCAGTTTTTCGGGAAAGTATTTCGATCTAGTCGAAATGAAACTTGTCAAGCGCAAATCGTGTGGACATCGCTTTGACCTGAAAATCTGAAAACTGCGCTTGTGTGAAATAGGCTTATGACAGAGTGGATTGACGAATTATCTCCGTTCAACAGTTGGCGCGTTTGTGACAGCTCTATGAGGTTATGTGCTCCTGGTAGCATTTTGCATGAATATATGTTATGAAAATTAAGTATGGGCTTAATTTCTGTTTATTAGTGTTGTTGTGTTAATGGCGTATACAATTGTCATCTAATGTCATTTTCATATTAAATCCAAGAAGCTTATATCTAATACACTGAAGATTTCAGTATGAACTTGTAACATGAAAATATGACCTTGAATGACGCCTGTATGTTTTTTTATCCCTTTCACACCGAACTTGGTGTTTTGGAAAAATGAATTAAGTACCTACCTATGCTTGATTTGACAGACGTGTCTTCTTGTGTTCGTAGAAGGGACTTTTTTATGTTTAATTGCGTTTATAAGAAACATATAAGATGACAAAGAAACATAAATTCCAATTCAGAAACGTGATATTCATACAGCAGCTAGTAAAACAATCTTATTTATTGCTATTAAAATACTTGATGACGATCAAAAATTAATGAATGAGGCTAAGTTCAAATGCTTAGACTGAAATAACAATACTGCATAATTTTCTGGAGCGAGCTATTGCACCAAGTGACTTAATTTAGCATTTTTTTAAATACCATCAATTCTAATTAGCTAACATAAAGCTACATCCACGTTCCCAGTGCGTAGTAACAGCTTTTAAACGTCTAGTCGCACCTCTGTAACTAGCCTAACTTGAAACAAAGACGTCGCGAAATTGTTCCGTCCTTTGTCAGTGACACCTTTAGATGTGTAAACGTTTCAATATAAAGGGCATATTGTCTGTATTCACAGTTCATGAGCATTCTGGATTACCTCTGTATTTCATACATGAGGAAAAAAGGGGTTTATTAAATGTATGCGCGCGAAAAATAATGCAAAAAGCTTCAAAAAGCTGTTATATTGGAGCAAGTGAATAATAAGAAATCTGTTGGTTTATCAGTTTATAATTTTTATTGCTGTTATCATAACTCTGGCACATTATACTGTAACACAATAGTATACAAAATATTGCAGATAGTGTTATGTAGAATTAGGATTAGTTGTGACAATTAAAATTACAGTATAATCCAAAGGTTTTTATTGAAAAGCTTACATTTGGAATGTCTATTGGAATGCCAATAGACATTTTCAAAACCTCCAATATGGAGAGTTTTACATTAAAAATAACGTCGTCCTAAATAGTGTCTCCCATACGACTTCCTCTCATTGTATCGAACGCTAATATATGGTACACATTACAAACCATACACAACACATCCATACACTAACATCCATACACAATATTACATTCATACATACGGACATAAAGGTTTCGGTCAATCCGTATCGTTATTTATTTATTTATTTATTTATTGAAACAGAATCATTCTTTGTACTTACAGTAATAATACCAAAGCATACATAGATGATAGAATTTAGTAACAATATGTTAACAAAAATACAAACAAAATGGAGTTACATACTATGTGCATCCAAGTACCTGATACAGAGGTCTAGGACAGTATTTGTACTGCTAGCAAAAATGTCAATTGTGGCATCGGAGGCCAGCACACGATTTAACAGATGAAGGGCCGAGTGTGTCGGAGCGGTGCCGGCCGCCTGCGTCCGCACACAGGCCTCCGCGAACAACGGCCGGCGGCGCAGCGACACGCCGGGAGGCGGCGCCCACAACCCGCACAAAGCACAGCCATTTTACTGAATATTGCAAACCATTGTTGATATGCCTATGATTGATTACGTTAATCTATTTGAATAGCCTTTTCCCCGATTTAGTATTAGTATGGCATAGCAGATATTAAATTGTCTGAAAATTTGGTTGTAAGAATCGGTAGAACGGCTGTATAGTTCTGGATGCAATTTGTTTGAAGTAAAGATTATACTATGGTATTTAAAAAGATAGATTTTTATGTGGTTTATTGACAAGATTAGCGGTTTGCAGTTGTCCATCTAATACTAATTAAATGGTTGCTACCCAATTACATAAAAATAAATCTATAAATTTTTTTTTTCTTAAAATAAAACAAATTTTTATATCATTTTAACCCGAAAGATGCGGGGGTGGGTTATTATTGAATAAATAAAAAAGTATTCTACTGTGTATCGCTTAATTGTTTCATGTTTAACGAATTTCGACGTAAAAATAGACATTTTAAAAATAGATAATAATTATACTACCTATTAGGCGACTCCGCAATGTTTTTTTCTAAAAATATAAACGAGTCGTGATGTTCAAAATGGTAAAGTTTATCTATTTTTATTCTTCTACCATTATTAAAGGAAGATATATTAGTTCTGTTTATACTATAAATAGCTATGAGATATTTTGTATTTATTAAAAAGTTTAACGTCTTTGAAATATTCGAATTACGTGATCGCAAATTCGTCTTTCTATTTCTCCTTTTAAACCTAGTTCATAAAAATAGTCGTAAATCGAAAATCAACACTTCATAGTTCACTAGCTTTCTGCCTGCGGCTTCGCCCGCGTTTTCAAAGAAAAACCCGCATAATTCCCATTCCCGTGAGATTTCCTAAATATGTATAACGTAAAACCTATGTGTTATCAGTTACCCTTCATATGTGTGCTAAAGTTTATTTTAATCAGTTCAGTAGGACAATAAAATAGCCTCATAGTCTATCTAATATCCCATCCTTTTTACTATATCCTTAATCCCTTCTATGATAAAGAGTTCAAACATAGTCATCAATATCAGCAGATTAAACACAATAAACCCAGTCACAATAGCATCTTAAAGTATCAAGGGGCTTAAATATAGCTTATGAAGTTTCTATAGAAAAATATCTAAATCTAGGCCATTTCCTATTCATAGTTCTTACTCCCGGACGGATTAATCGGAGCCAGGGTTCAGTATCTAGCTATTAAGAAAATCTGGCACACTAATGCTGCAAGCTAATATTATGTATTCCTGTTTGTTTCTAGGAATTTAGGTTATTTATAAGGTATTAAATAAGGTCAAAGGATTAACGCTTGAAGTAAAATTAAAAAAGTAGGTAAAATCACGTCAAACTAAAGATAAAGTGTCAAACTAAAAATACAAAGTGTATAGCAACCCTTTAAATATACTTAATAATATTATCAAAAAAGCGGATTAAGCTCTATCAATATAGAGAACACTAAAATACATTACCACTCAAATATAATTAAGACTATAAGAATTTCACATCAATTTAGCAAAGGCCAAAACAAATTTCGTTATATTGAACTACGTCACTTGTCTTGAAGGAAATCATTTTCGTGAATACCCTCTCCCTCTTTATGAGTTAATTTAATAGGGTGACGGGTACTTGAGCTCAGTAAACATAAATTTTGGTGCGAAAATATTGGTCTTGTTCGATCACTTTCGTTTATTTACTATCTACAAATTAATGGTCATGTTTATTTTGGTCGGAATCGAGCTCGAGGACGCTAGAGATATGCTTTTATTTTTCGGAGAAACAGATGTTTCGTAATTCTCGTACTTTTGCTAGAGCGATAATGATTAAAAAGCAAAAAAGAAAAGATTATTAAATTTTACATTTGGGTCAGGTGTTATTTAAATGATGTAAATGCACTTTATAATGCAGAAAGTGTGAAATGCATCCAGTCATTTGAAGCATTTATGACCTGGACTGTAAATTGCTTCACCAATTGAACTCAGAACTACCCGTTGATAATGTAAACAGCTTCTTCCATTTTATTTCACATGAGAGCAATCAATTCAATTCAGAAATTCTTGTTTCAAAATAATCTTACAAAGAATCCGCAGGAATCCATTCAATCTTGATTATTACGATTGATTTTAAAGCCATGTAAATTGGGTAATCTTTTCCCTTTTTTTGCCATTATATCGTCTCATTTCATTCTTTATTGCATCTGAGACGTCGTCAGACATCTTTTTATATTATATTGCCTCTATTCACAATAAAAACTAAAAGTATAGGGACATAAAGTCCTATTGTCCCGCCAGCATTTCGAGGCAAAAGTATAGACATTTTCAAATGACAATGGAAGTCTATCGTAAGAAAGTGTCGCAAGTAAATAGTACGGAAGTAGGTTTGAAAGGCTCTGAAAGCGGCTTCATTACGTTCCTACCGACGAATATTGCTTTAAGTCCTGTATTGTGACGAATTGGGTCACTTATAGTATCGATTTTGGCTTATTGCTTTCGCAAGTTCCCTCGGAATGTAGATGTCTAAGATTGTAACTGGGACAGGCATTTCGGATCGACCGTGTGACGTTTGAATGAATTTTAGCAAGTGGAGAGATAATGGAATCAGTGTATTAGGAATAAGAAACAGTGACAGTTGTTTACGTCCCTATCTTATGGAAAATTTCGGTGTTTACACTTCCTTCATTATATCAACAATGTCAGCAAATGTACGTAGAATTCATGACGTGGGACAGACGAAAGTCAAGTATTCGTTTTATTATTCAAAACTAGCATCAGCTTATTATAAAAATAATATATCTGATAGGTTTTTCATGTCAGAAAGTTGGCATGTTTTTGTTACTTCATAACTACTAACTGATATAACACGGTTTCGTTTTTAGCTTGAAACTACATTTTTACTAACTTTGTTTTCGATTTCATAGAAGTTTGATAATATGCGGTTTTGGTAAAATACATTCGGTATTTCTGAAAATTAGTGTTTTATTTAATCAAATAAACTTCTACTATGATTGATCTCCTAAATTCTTTATAATAGATTGAAGGGTGTTAATCTTATTCATTTTCTAGACCTATGTTATATTTCTATTCGGTCCCTAAAGTATTGAAAGTTTTTGCCAGTAGTTTATTCTGCGAATGAAACCGTAGGACACAGCTAGATAAATTATTAGACCTTGTTAAAATCACATAATGTTTGTATATTGTTTATTTGAAACATAATTGTTGAACGATACACAATAGAACCACAAACTCAAGGCTTCACACAAAATGATAAATTCACACTCGACTGAATTTATTTGAATATACATCGTAAAGGATTTGCTTTACAAATATATTCTAGGTTATCACTACATAGTATAAAACAAAGTCGCTTTCTCTGTCCCTATTTCCCTTTATATGATTAAATCTTTAAAACTACGCAACGGATTTTGATGGTTTTTTTAAATAGATAGAGTGATTCAAAAGGAAGGTTTTAGTATATAATTTATTAGGTTTTAGACAAAGCGGGCAAAGCCGCGGGCGGTAAGCTAGTATAGGTATAATCTACTTTATATAGTGCTTTCAAAATGTGGGCATGATGCTTACGCCTAGGGAGTAAGTCGGTTGCCTACATTCGGAATAGGGTGCTCGAAAATGTATTTTTGTTAATGTGGTTTTCGATAAAGATAAGGTTTCCAGTTATAGGACGGTTAGCTTGGATTGGTTTATTTTATGTTTAGTGATTTAGTTTTTGAGTATATTTTGTTTAACATTCGTTTAGACCTATGAATGACGAAATTTGTTTCGTATCTAATTCAGAAAGTATAGTAACGTTTTTAAATGTGTTTGTTTGAATTTAATAGAAAAGTTTATTTGCACCTGAGGGCCTTTTTAAGGTCGGTTATGTTTTTATTTTTATATTTTACTAGCTGTGCCGCGCGGTTTCACCCGCATTACTCCGCTCCTGTTGGTCTTAGCATGATGATAATATATAGCCTATATTACTCGTGGATAATGTAGCTTTCGAATGGTGAAATAATTTTTAAAATCGGTCCAGTTTATGAGCCTATTCATTACAATCAAACAAACAAACAAAGTTTTCCTCTTTATAATATTAGTGTAGATTTTTAAGTTTTTCCGTTTCATAATTCATAATGCTTTTAGATCAGTTTCTTGCTCTTTTGTCCTCATTTACTGCATATTAAACCGACCAAGCCACCTATCCAGACTTGCCAAATCAAAACGATAAGTACATATAAAATGCACATCTATCTATAATCGAAGTAACGATATTTCCCATGCGGCGCCCCTACATCTTATCTGGTTGGAACCACGCTTGACGGTTCTTCGTCAATATGAGTATGATTTGTCTGTTTGTGTGTGTGGATATCTTGCTATGTAAGGATATAAAATTATTATTTAATTCTGGTAGTTGTCGAATTTATGAATTTTTTTAATTGGTGTTTTTGTTGAGTGTTTTTTATGTTTCTTTTACTCATGGTAAAGATAAAGTTTAACAATCAAAATATATGAATTGAGTTTAACTCTTTGTGTTATAAATGGATTCACTTACCTGACATTATTTAAATGAGATTACTGAACGTAAGCAATATGAGTTCTTAGCACGCTAGAGTATTTTCTGTCTTGATAGTTATTATTGATAGTCAATAAAATATTTATTCGCAAAATTAATCTAAAAAAGTGTAATCTCTGTGTGCGTGCCATGTGTCTATAATAAAGCAATCATTATTTGAACATATCTGAACATATTCTAATCCCCTAAACCGTTATTAACCATTTCATAAAAACATTTAATGAAAACTGAATTAGATAATCTAATATGATTGGTATTTGCATCGTCTAGACGTAAGATAAATTTGATATCTGTGGTATCAATACAAGACGATTTCTCTGTGCGAGTGTGAGTGTGTGTAACGTAGCTGTGTGAAGATACTTGAGTGTGTGAAATGCAGGTTTACGAGTTTTTACGGCAAAGCTGTAAAGATAAATGCTGAGTTTTGATTTGAGGATTTAGCTGTAGTATTTTATTGATTTACTAGCTTACCGCCCGCGGCTTCGCCCGCTGTCTAAAACCTAATAAATTATATACTTACTAAAACATTCCTCTTGAATCACTTTATCTATTAAAAAAACCGCATCGAAATCCGTTGCGTAGTTTTAAAGATTTAAGCATACATAGGGACATAGGGACAGAGAAAGCGACTTTGTTTTATACTATGTAGTGATAACCTATAGAAGCTCAGTTAAGTACTAGTATGTATGTGATATGTATCGTATTATCATTGTTTTCGTAACACAATGCAAATGATGTAATGAGTCGAATGTGAGTAAGTGTAGGTGAACAGTAGGATCAAATTTCGGACCACCCGACGTTTCTGTAGTGTATGTTATTATTATTAATTGATTAATGAAAATTCATTACAGATTAATTTTCTTTTTTTTTTCGTGTGACTTACTTGATTTTTAAATTAAATAATAGGAAGGTTTATCTGCTTCGATAGCCATTAATTTAAAGTTCGTAAGACTCGTTTCTTCTTTCTTTCTTATAGATATAATCTAAATACTCGTTTGATATCCAATCCAAAGCATTGTCCTGAACAGACACAAAAACACAGCTCAAGAACAATGAAATCCAACCAACTAAAAAATAAATTTCACAAACTATGGGGACCTATTATGTGATTCGTCGTTTTTCATAAGGCCAAATAAAAGATGCTCCCATTTTCTATTAAAACACGACTCCCTTCCCTTTTATATCCTTATTAAGATATCTGAAAGTACAAATTGCAGTGCCGTTAAGTGGGAGTGCCTACGGAATTACTCCGAGATTATCTTGAATAAAAATAAAAATTTCCTCAACAAAAAAGCTAGCCGAGCGTAGGCCCCGCTTCAGATTAAAGGCACATTCTGCAATATTTTTCACAAAAGGATACCTTAATCCTTAACAAGTGGGGAGTAAAGCCGGCTCCGATTATGTGAGCGTTCGATTATGATTAAGGGCGTTCGCTTGTTTTATTTTGCGATTTTATACGCCGTGTGACGGGATTATTGTTTAGGTTTTAATTTCAGCTGTTCGAGTGGCTTTATGAAATAACAGGATAAAACATTTCAATTTTAATAAGTACGGTAGGACGTTGCTTATGTGGATATTTTTATTCTAGATACATTCAATTTTTTAAACAGCTTTGTTAGTTCATTATTCTACAAACTTATTCATTATTAAGTAGGTAATATTTACAAACAAAGCTTTATTTACTTTTAAACACATTGCTTCACATTATAACTAAAAACAAAAATCTCACGATTACATTAATCTAATTATCAACATAAGTCCGCGTCGAATACCTGACTCACACCGTGCGATAACATATCGAGTGTTTACAAAATATGCCCTCATACCTCATTTCAATATTAATATTCCCTAGCTAGGTATTCTACCCGGCTTGCCTTTCATCTGCGCTTTTAATTCGGCTTTCAGAGGGATCATTTAGTAACACCTATGTGGGAACATGTCGGTTTCAATAAACCGGTGGTATATTTTGATTAATATGTAGTTTTTTGTGATGGTAAAATTATTAATTTACATTATTCGGTGCACAATTTAGGTTGAATTATGGTCGGTTGGTGGTTATTCTTTATATTGATTTTACATTGAAGCATAATATATCAACCTAGGTACTACTTTAATATCTTAATTAAGAAAGATGTAGATTCGATACATTAACAAAGGCATTAAGATTTGAGAATTGAGACTATTCGTCTGTCGTTGTAAAATTAAGCTTAGGTATATAACTCAATGTTAATTTAATTAAACAATACTTATTTAATAAAATTTTAAAGCGGCTCGTTTCTAAGTTAGAATAAGTCCTAATGGATAGGTCTTGAAGCACGAATAATTAATAAAGAAAAAGGATTTATTCATTTACTAGCAGTCCGCCCCGGCTTCGCCCGTGGTACATATTTACGTTTTCTCTACGTAAGAACCATCCTCGTAATTCAAGGAATATAATAAAAAAAGAATTAACGAAATCGGTTCAGCCGTTCTCAAGTTATGCGCTTACCAACACATTTTGGGATTCATTTTTATATTATAGATTCTAATTTTCTTTAAAATTAATGATCTAAAGAGATTAAAGAGGGATCACGGTGTCTATTATATTATACTCTTCTGTTATATTTCTCATGAAGACGATAAAAATTAATATATTTATTTATTGCTTTTGCAAAGTTTCTTAGATAGCAGTTAATGTATAATTGCAACCAATAAATTAATATTTTAAAGTGTTCAAAAGTTATAAGGCGCTTGGAATAATAAAAATTCATGGCGTATTTATACCATTAGTGGAGAGGTAAAGCAGGGGTTAAGTTACGTCACAAGTTAATTTGACTTAGGTTTTTATGACGTCATAAAAATAAGGGCGGCCACGCACGCAACGATTTAATCGCGACGAATTTAAAATACACCATTAATATAACGACATTTGTAATTACGCTTTAGAATAAATCATAATACTGAATTGTTTAAGGCTAAGTTAGTTAAGTTGGCTAACTTAGCTAAGGAGACTTCAAAGGTAATTGTGAACTTTAAAGTAGGTAACTTATTTTGTAGATCGTTGATGTAGAAAATCGGTTAAAGATATTAACCTTGTTGTTCAGTTGAAAATGTTACAATAATTCTGTCTTCATAGATACCTATATTGTATTAAAATTAAAGAGTTGTTGAATAACCTAAATCACGAAAAAGGCCACCTTTGAACGCTACAAATATTTTTACCTATAGGTATCTACATTAAAATAAAATGTCGAGATCTATCAAAAATGCGTATTTACATGCGTATCAATATTTTTTTTTAATTTCTTACATGTTTTTTTTAAATAATGTTTTCTTTTATTATCAATCATATTATCGTATCAACCATCTACAAACTAAATCTTTGGCATTATCTCGAAAAGAGTATAGTACTCTTCTTCATCTTACGTAATTGTATTTAAAAACCAAAACCGCGAGTATTCTAAGCGACTTGTACGTCACAAAGTGCTATAAATTCCGAAACAGCGTTTAGCATAAATATGCAATAATTAAGCACTCCCCGGGAGCTCTGAATTCATAATTTAAGATAATCCGAATTGCTGTTGTAACGCTTTTGAGAAAAATGCAAGTTTCTATTTTTTAATATTTTAATGCTGCACCGTTATGCGTTATTAGAGCTTGCTTGATATATTTTGTTCAAGCTTGGCATTTTATTGGTGTAATTTTTAACGTTTAAAATATATAGTTAAATTCATTACTTATGAAATAGCAGTTTACGTAAGAAAGTAAAACGCACACGTCATGTAGGTATTAGGTAGATACTTTGTGTTTTATATTGAAATCATGAGTTTTTTTAACGTGAATACCAGCCGTGTTCATTAATTTGCTATATTATGCGAGATATTAACGAGGTAGTTTTGCCATAATGTAGTTAAAATGAACCAGTATCATTCACCCCAATTCGAGCTTGTAACACGACTATTACAACCCCGAAGGCCCGAAACTTTTACAACGCCGTAAAAAATAATTTTATTCCGTTTTTAATAAAAACTGTATTAGCAAACTTACGAAAGTTGAGTACAAAATGGTTCTCATTTTATCATTATCCTTTTAAAAATATTTCGTCTCATTAAAGAAACTCAGGAAAGGATATAAAAATTTAATTACCAAAACTTTGAGAGAAATGTCCCTTTAAGAACAAAAGACTTAAAACGGTGTTCGCAATGAAAAGGTCTTTATTATGCAGGGCCAGATCTGCGGCAGATTATGCGTACTATTAAAATTGCATTAGCGAATTTTATTATCTTCTGATTAATGGCTAGTGCGTTTTATATCTAGAACTCATTACGGGCGTTGGGGCTGTGGGTAGACATCGACACTTCACTAATTGACTTTGCTATACGCCGGCAACGCATTCTGGGTGTTCCTATTTTACGTGATAAAAACATATACCTATGCGCGAAATTAGGCTGAAATAATATGTTTTGTCTATTGATTATCCGGTATATTTAGATTCGTTATTATTTTAATAGGGCAGTTTGTAATAAACGTAATATAGTGATAAACATAGTAACTAGCTAAAAGTAGCGTTACACTTTCCTAATTAATATTGTGTTTCTTATTTAATATTCTGCAAGTTCAGCAAAATAAATCAGCTGTTAATCGGCTCGAATGTAGAGAGGATATTTTAAGTGAGAAATTTAGTCGCAGGTCGGGCCGTAGCATAAGAAAATTATTAAATGATGGGGAATCGACTTAATATTACTCAGACAAAGAAGTGTCTTCCAATTTGCTTTTAAATTTATATTCAAAGCTTTGTTTGTCAACGTAAACCCTTTAGATAACTGCTAGGTACCTACGTCATTTGCTTTAATTTCCTTTTCACAATACTCTATTATAATAGAAAACTGTGATCCGATTTACCTTATCGACTGTTTATTTATTTTATGAAATAAAATACTCGGAGACTACCTACTAGTTTAAAACGTGTGATAAACAGAATTCATCTTAACGTGACCACTCTTTCCTGAGTATTTTGTAGGGCTTTTATTATTATTATTTTTTTTCATTTTTGTTGCACTTACCTACTACATCTAATTATTAGTAATTTTTTTCACCACTCTTTACTCACAAAAACGAATAACTAGATCTAGACTTTGAACTCCAATGACCTTGTCCTATCTATCATCATTCATTGATATCAAAGGTCGATTACCTATATACAGTGAAAGATGACAATGTCCCTAACAATACCACAAATTCTACAATCCTACACGCAATAAAGAAAGTTCAAACATAAATTCATTCCCAAATTTCGTGTCACTCTTATAAAAATTGTAACAAACATTTTAAAAGTACAGTAAAATGTGCCCAGCGAAGCTCCGGGCACACGGGGACCACAGCGGCATCCTAATTAAAAATTTACATTTTGAAAGGGATGTTTTAATTCATTATTAAAATTTTGCGGGCGGAGTCGCTTTAATGCACATAATTCACGTCAAATATTGTATAATCGTGTGAAATATTCGGGACGCCATTGTTGTCAGTTTTGTTTGTCTTTGGAAAGTTTTTCGTTGGCTTCGCGGGGGTGCGCACAATTGAGATGCTAAATTAATATTATGAGTGCGTATTTATTAGATTGTTGTAAATGTTTTATTTAAATAAACACATCAAATTATTAAAAATAATAAGTTTAATTTTTCATGTTACATATTACACCTTTTATTTATTCCATAAAGATCACACTCAATAAAGCATAAATCCAGTTCCCAATAAAGTAGAAAAGAAACAACATTACCATCACAAAGAGTGTTATTGCGATTAAAGAAAGAAATCCTCTTGTTTAGTCTATTCCGCCAAATTCATCAAGGTAAGGCATTATTAGCCAATAAAACGGCTGTCAACGAATTTCACGCCTACCCACAAAGCGACAAAAATCAACATTGTTAAGATTCTGTCCAACATTTAACTCCTTTGATTTCAAACCTCCACAGACCAGCTAAAACAGATAAAAATACGAGTGTACGGCGGCCGAAATTAGACTGATCCGGCCGGCAATAGAGCTTAAAGTTTATTGCAGTCGATGATACTAGAACTTACAAAGTTATTTCGATCTACCCTCATGTTATGAATTATTCAGGTGGCGTTTAATAACTACGAGTGTAGTTTGCGAATACCCGACGGGGTGTCTTTTGTCTCTTTTTACTGGGTTGAAGAAAAAGGGATGCAATTTAGAATGAGATTGAAAGATCAATGCAAAGTCGCCGCATTACATTTTGTCGCTGAATTCATTTAAATAAGAATCGAAAGAAATCTTTCACTTGACGCGACGGGTGACGGATCAGTGTGGGGTATAACGA
>CAJQZN010042387.1:5237-42251 GCA_907164685.1 Colias eurytheme | reverse complement strand
CAGACAGACAGACAGAGTTACTTTCGCATTTATAATATTAGTATGGACTATACAAGTTTTATTTACTTTCTTAAAAACAGCGATGCGATTTTTCCCCCGTTTGGGATTTTTTTTATCGATTTCCCCTTTTTTATGAGCTTTGCTTGATTATTTGACTAAAATCACTTTTAAATTTGAAACAGTCATTCCTGAGATTAATATTTTGCTCTACCAAACAAATAAATTGCTTTGCTTGATAATTTTTTGAACCTGTTATACACAAGGAGGTGAAGTAACTCTGACTGTCTTTGACAGTAAATAGGATATATTTTGTTGAATTTATATTTTGGGTTTAATGGCATTCAAATGCTTTATAAATATTATAAATATAAATTTATAAAGAATAGAAAAAATTCGATCACGAGGCGGGACTCGAACCCGCATCCTTCGCGCCATTCCGGGGCGGATGCCTGACCAACTCAGCCACTCGTGACCCGCCAGAGCAATCGAATTTATTCTATTCTTTCAGTTTTATGTGTCTGAAGGGACACACCGTGCGCCAATATGAAGCGAATTTTTTCTATTCTTTATAAATTTATATTTAGGATATATTTTTTTAATTACGTACCTGCTGAAAACATTGATACAATAAGATAGCTGTATCTCGATTACACAACAATGTTATTTCATTAAGCTAATCTTCTACTTTGATTCAAATAGTGTTTACACTTTACAGCGTCTTAGACTTTCGTTATATCTAATTAAATATTTTTGTTTGTTAGTAAATAATACTATTATCAATGTGCATCATACCTCTTCCAAGTAGAAATCTTTCCCAATGTATCTAGCTGAATAAGCTTCTTTTTTAAAATTGATATCCTTGAATTTGTTATCAATTACGTGAAAAACATCATTAAACTTTTTATTTGTAGGATTTATATAAGAATCGTAGACGGTTATATTAATTGAGAAATCATCGTTTGCAACCGGCTTACACTCCGACGGATTTGATATAATTTGTCCCTTTGGACAACATTTGTAAATGCATTTTTTCCCACCGCACAATTCTATATCAACGTCCAATTTGTTTTTATCACATTCACCGCCTTTTTCCAAGCAATCATATTTGTATCTACTGCTAGGAGACACAGCTGACTGAACTAACGCAAGCGCACATACAAAGATCACAACCCGGTACATTCTTACAGTTTGATTGTCTTTTAGGTTATAAATTGAAGACTTATGTTTATCCTCATACGTTGCAATTTATCTTAAACAAGCTATTGAAACACGACTGTTCGGGGCTACGCGACGCTTGCAGCTGAGATGTAATCATAACAGGAAAAACATTTTATTGTATTATATTGAGAAATATCCTCATATGAAATATACAATTTTTTTTATTCGATATGTTTATACAAATTTAACTGTAGCTTTGAGTAATATAACCATATATAAGATATAGAAATACGCACGCGATGATTCAAAATATGTTTTGGCCAAATTGTTGTTTTTTTATATTCAGAGGCAAGCAGATAGCCGGTTATTTTAATTTTTTTACACCGGTGTGAGTGGGAGTTTATAAGTACCTATCACGACAATGAAATTGTCGTATAGTCGTATAGAAATTGTCGTATTGTCTTGTATAGCAATGGTTCAAAAATCAAAACGACGTTTATTCATGTTGCCAAATATACTTTTCATACCCTACATTTTAAACTGGAAAACATTTTCCAAATTTTAATGAGTACACCTAGGTCGTTAAAGTGATCTTATTCCGAATACAAAATTTAAGTAAAGGACGAGCTTTTCATCAAATTGTTCAAATCGAAGAAAACACTGACCGATGGACTCTACCAAACCTAAACTCAGTTAATAGTTTATAATTCCACTTTTGTCATTATCAATAACGTACCTACCTAATTAAAAATATATGCAGATACGAAGATGTATCGTTTTTTGATATAAGAAGAATATAATACTTATTGCACGCCTCATAAAGCGTTGAGGTGGGTACTACTGTCACTTCGCGCAAAACATCTGATTTTTCAAACTTAAAATGTCTTTATGTATCATACATTGCACTTGTAAGATAATACATACACACACATATTAAGAAAAAACACTATTTTTAACGTTCATGATATTTTTGATGTCATTTTTGTTATTTAAACTAGTTAAAAAACAGTTTAAAAAAGTTCTGTCTTGGACGTCCGTGTGTCTGTATGTGCGGATCCTTTTTCTTGTTAACACGATAGCGACCGAAATACTTTACTAATCGAGTCTTTTTTTTCTCTTACGCTTGAGTATGCTCAGGAATAGAACCCTTTCATTTTTCCACCACCACCGCTGCTAAGCTCAGCTCAGCTGCATATGCAGTTAGAAGAATAAGGCATCTCACCGATGAAGAAACGGCTAGATTGGTTTACTTTAGCTACTTTCATAGCATAATGTCCTATGGAATTCTGCTATGGGGCAGGGCTGCAGATATAGAAACTATATTTATATTACAGAAAAGAGCCATACGCTCTATATATAATTTGCGTGCTCGAGACTCACTAAGAGATCTCTTTAAGAATACTGGTATCCTTACTGTACCGTCGCAGTATATATTTAATAATATTTTATATGTACACAATAACGCTTACTTACACACAAAAGTCGGAGATAGACATTGTTATGACACAAGAAACAGAAATAAAATTGAAATGCCATTTTTCCGGCTAGCTAAAGTTAAAAATTCATTTATGGGTCAAGGTATACGCTTTTACAACAGAATTCCTCATAATATTAAAGAGTTTAGTTGTTCTAAATTTAAAACTTATATAAAAAATGTACTAGTTCAGAGAGCCTATTACAGTATTAAGGAATATATGGACGATAAAAACCCATGGAGGGTTGTCGCGTAAAAACCACAGGACAGTTCTTTGGCATGTTATGTTAATATAATTATTATGATGTTACATATGTAATTTGTAAAATTGTAAAACTGATATGATTAAAAAGAGCAACTATGGAGTTTCTTGCCGATTCTTCTCCGTAGATACTGCTTTCCGAATCGGTGGTAAATGTTAAAAATATGTACCTAATGACGTTTCAAAAGTGCTTCTAGAAGAAGTCTAATTGAATAAATAAATGTTTGAGTTTGAGTTTGAGTTTCAGGGTCTGATTCGATGTGGTTTAATTGTTATTAAATAAACAAAAATAATAATTAATAAATATTTATTAAAAAAAAATTATGAGGCGTGCACTTTTGGATTTTCCAAATTATTTATTTTTTACTTAGCAAAAATATGCTCACAATGCATTGTAGCAAATGTAAAAATTAAAATATCCACTAAGCGAAATTAGTGTATTGACGCAATTGATATTTGACTGCAATGCGTTTTAGTGGTGAGGAAAAACCACCATAAATTTCCTTCCTGCCTTCCTACATAAGCTACTACTTGCACGTACACACACTATAGATAGAAGTATAACTTATAAAGAAAAGCAGTCAAAGCCAAACGCAAAGCGTAGCGTACACGAAAATAGAACTTGGTTAGTCTCAGGCACAACAAAAAAAATCTCTATTTATTGCTCATATTTTTCAGAATCAAACTTTATTTATTTGTATACCGTAATCTTCACAAGTATTGATCATATCGTGAAAATTATTTTACAAAAAGAAAGCTGAACTAATCAGAATGAAAATTGTATTTTTGTAACCCGCACGAAGCCAGAGCAAGCGGCTTGTGCTTGAAAGCCCCTAAAAAGTTTAGCCTTGCGAAAGTAACTCTGTCTGTCTGTCTGTTACTCAATCACGCCTAAACTACTGAACCAATTTGCATGAAATTTGGTATGGAGATATTTTGATACCCGAGAAAGGACATACGCTATCTTTTATTGCGAAATAATAATATGTACCACTGGCGAAGCCGTGGCGGACCTCTAGTATCTAATAAGAATTAGAATTTAATTAAAAAATTTCTATAGTTATGTTAATATGTGCTCAAGATACAATTTTATAGACGTCATTCCTAATCGAATAAGCTATTTCAGTTGTTTCTGTTTATAACTGTGGAACTTATACTTTTTACATGAGATCTCTTATTTATAGAATTAATAAATAAACATATTATTCTAATTTAGAAAATAATCCAGAAATCAACTGTCTGGTTTTTACAGTACAAAGTTTGAGGTGGCATATGCAGGATATTGTTTTTCTTTATTTTATTATAATAAACAGGAAAATGTAAAATAGGAAAAAATAGGTACATATTAAGTTCCTAAAGTATTACATGTACCTAATTAGTAGGCACATTGTTATTTCATAAATTTTTATAAGTAGTAGGTATTGATAGGATTCCATAAGAATGTGTTTCACGATATTCTTATTGATTGTTAATTTAATTTACTTAATTTTGCTTGTTGTTTTTTTTATAATTTGTGTAACTAGAATACATAGTAAATTATGCCGATGTATTTTTTAACTTTAAATTACTTACATATTAATTATTTATAACCATTTATAGACTTCAAGTCATATCTCCAATATTATTTATTCCTTAAAATATTAACTCATATCATTATCCCTAACATTACCTACTCATAGAATGAGTAATATAATTTGTATTCAGTATTGTCCTAGTGTACACCGACATTGCAATGGCGAAACTTTACTTTTTGTTGCTCATTTTTTTAATAAAAATTACAAATCAGAACAAAATAGGCTTGTACAAGTGTTGTCCTTTTAAATACCATGTATATAATGAAGAATGTGTACCATCTTTAGTTGATCGAAATTTTTCGGAAGTTCTCATATACGATAAGGAGTTAAGAAGGACCAATGCAGTGTTTCAAGACGTATTTAATGTGGTCATATCTAATGTGACCCGATCTTCTGATTTGTCACTGTTTGATTCCGTAAAACTGGTTCATGTAAGTACAAATCTATATTATTACCTACGTAGGGGTCATCTTCTTACGTATTAAATACGTAGAAGACGAGACATAGTTATGAACTGTGTATTTGTATCCATTTCTACATAATATTATAATGCTGATTTATCGAATACATCGTAGATGATGCAATCCTGTTTCTGTAATAAGCATCGTGTTCAAAAATACCTTATTCAGTACAATAAAAGGTTAGATTTAACTACATTGAAGTTTAGTTTAAAAAATAATTCTATGATTGAAACTTTATACATTTTGTAATTACAGGAAACTGAAGTTTTATACTTATTGATCTAGCCGTTCTGAAAATATCAAGTTAGCTATTCAACTTACATTTATTTTAAACGCGAGCGAACCCGCGGGCGGAAAGATAGTAATTATCTAATAATTGATTCATGTAATAGTTGATAAAGAATATTTTTCCTTTAAAATCATCCAAAGCGTTACAATAAATAATTGATGTACATTCAATCCTTACAACGCTTACAACCTAGCGCTCTAGATGCGTAAGGTCTAGAAAATAATAATATATTGATGCGACCCCGCCATCGTCTGATTTTAGCCATCCAATACTAGTGCATCTGATTGTATTGATTTTCACAGCGTCCTTCATATCGTACCGTTATTAATGTATGTTTATAAATTTTGTAGGTTCATTTCAAAACGTGTTCTTTATTACAAACTAGCTGAGATCCTCGACTATTTTTTTATTGTAGGTACAATAAAGAAAAATACAATTAATAGACTTTATGTTTGCAAACACATCACCACCAATCTGGCAATATCCATAACGCTCCCGTTCTTTTGTAAAAATTGATCAGGCACTTTCTAGGATTAGTAGAGAGTTTCATGGACTTGTTTAAAAATTTCATTTTCAGTACCTACATAGTAATAAGTATATTATACCAAGGCACATAATATATATCGATTGCTAGAATCGATTACTATTAGACCGGGAGATGTTGACACAAAATTTCGAGTCATTTGTAACAAGATGGCGGTTCTACAGGGGTCTTAGTACGCAATGATAAAAAGAAAAATGATGGTGTGATCGCTGGTATCGGTGGCTTAGTCGCGTGGGCGTTAGCCGAACTCGTCGGAAAAATAGCGAAAGTCAAACGATTTGTAACACAAAAATTTTAGTATTTACCGATAGCCCATAAAAAAGAAGTAGGCGATAGTGTCATGCCATACTTTTCCAGTGTGACTTACAGCCCGCCATACCGACGCGATTATGTTGATTTAAATAAAACAATTATTCAACCATTTGTACCAGGCTAACTTTTGCACAGGTACCATCGTCGTGCAGCCATTTACGAAAATCGCCATGCCATACTTTTCGGACGATTCCAAATGGTCGCCATACCGCCGAAAATCTGCAAAAAAAATTTATTTCGCCAAACTTTTTGTACCAGTATTGCATTTGGATTTTTGGAGAGTATTTGATAAAATGTGACCATTATTATATTTGCCATACTTCTAGTAGGGGGAAAAAGTGCTGTCATACTTGAAAAATTAATTTATATAAGTGAAGATTTCCAACACCTAGATCTTTGAAATTTTGTATTTATATTCTTTGATCCTCAAACTTCCAGGAAAAATAAGTGCCATACTGTTACAAATCGTTTGACTTTCGCTATTTTCCGACGAGTTCGACTAACGCCCACGCGACTAAGCCGCCGGTACCAGCGTTCACACCATCATTTTTCTTTTTGTCATTGCGTACTAAGAACCCTGTAGAACCGCCATCCTGTTACAAATGACTCGAAATTTTGTGTCAGTATCTCCCGGTCTATATATTTAAATGCATTTTTTTTTCAGGATGGCAGTTTAAGTATCTACTACTCATTGCCGAACTCGTTCCCTACTTATAACCTTTTAAATAATAACTCTTTCTGCATCGATTTTATTGAAGATGACTCTACACACAATCTTACGCCCAACTTTTGGGAATTAGAAGCAGATTCAAGCGATGAACCTGTATGGAGAAACTATTATATTATAACTGGTATGTACCTTGACCTATACTAATATGGTCGTTTTTATCAGAACAAAACGAAATAGTACCTACCACTTTTTAAATTCAATAATCTAACACATAGGTAAAGGAAGCTTTTCAGATTTATAGGATACCTACTAACAAAGAAACATGCAAAGATTCTCTTTTTCTATCCCTTGCAATTTGCAAATGTGGTTAAGCTTAGCTTCCAGGGCTAAAGGGTCCATAGTAGTAGTGTAACATATCTAATATCTATACCTTTATACCACATGTCTAATCTAACATTAAAATCATTATTTCTTTCACTAGATTCAAAATAAAATTGTTTCCCTTTTTTACAGCATTATTAATATCGTCCATCTTTCTATTACTAGTTATCATTGTATATTCCATAATCCCTGAATTACGTAACACACCAGGAAAAATTTTAATGGCATATATAATTAGTTTACTGGGCGCTTTCTTGTCATTGGCTATAACACGAATCATATTGACCAACACCAATCCAACGCCTGAATTTTGTTTTGGTTGCAGTAAGTAAACTCCCTTGTTTCATTAGTTATACCTAATAATGTTATTTACATTTTAACATTTATTATTTTAAAAATAAAATTTACAGACTTCATCATTTCCTTCTTCTTCTTGTCATGTTTCTGTTGGATGACAATCATGGGATTTCGCATGTGGCGAAGCTTCAGGTAGGTACATAATATACCTACTATTTGTATCCATAAGCACACATCTCTACTGTATACTGTTCTGTAATTAGATTACATTGATATAATATTACTAGACTACGTAAAAGTATGTTTGCTTTTTAAATTTACATCGCTTTTTCTATTCGACTAGCTTCGCTTTAGTCAATTAATAAAATGATAGGCAGCTTAAACTTAATGCAAATCCAATTATTTTAATTTAAGGAAAATTGTAAAACATGAGAGAATATCTAAAAGGAGAGAGAATATTATTCTCATACGATGTTGTGTTTTTGCTTGGGGATTTCCTGCACTACTATCAACGTTCACTGTAGTCATTGACCAAGTGGACCTGACCAGTGTTCCGTGGTTTATTAAGCCCAACATTTTAAAGAAATGTTTTCTTAGCGGTAATAATATTTATATATTATCACGATCAAATTATTTATTATAATGTTATACAATTAACTGGTAGTAAAAATACATAATGTTTTAGGTAAAGAAAAAATGCTATATTTCTATGCTCCAATAACAATATTATTATTTGTCAATTATATCTTTTTCTTCGCGACTGCATGTAATTTTTGGAACTTATATGGAAATCCTGATGTTTTGAATAAAGAATCTAAATTGAAAGGAATTAAAAATCGGTAAGTTTATCACTCTGTGATATTAATTGTTTGTTTTAAGATGGATCGAGTTAAAAACACTGGTACACTGAAACAACTCCCGACCCCGAGAAATCTGAATTCGAGAGAACGTATTTTTTCTTTTATTTGGCTCATGTTTGGTCCGCTCCAACTATTGCCAATTAGATTTGCGCCAAAATGAGAGTGACCATCTACCATCTACCATGTACCTAAAAAAGGAAGGGAAGAGCGATTGACCAACTTCTCTTCTGTTTTGTTGGTCTTTATAACTATAATATACCTTATTCAAAAGTGTTCCTTTACGAACTTCATCACTATCATTCATAAATCATATCATACTGTGAACTTGTTTCGAACTGATTAGTTTTGTGACAAATACCCTAAAAAAGGCTCAGTTTTCTTGGAGTTATAATCATATTTTCTCGCATACATAGTGGAAAGTGCAAAACATTTGTAATTCTATGTGTTTTAGGTTAAAAGTAGTCATAAAGATTTCCCTACTAATGGGAATTTCCTGGGTCTTAGAAATGATTAGCTCCTTCTATCCTGACTACAATAGGATCTGGTATATATTGGATACATATAACATGCTGATTGGAGTCGCGTTGTTCGTGTCATTTGTATGCAAGAAAAAGATTTGGCACCGATTATTTCGTAGAAGGTAAGATCGTAATAGAAAATATATAAGAAGGATAGATTCACACCAAGAATATTAGATGTCCAAAAAATTGATTGTTTATTATCTAAGTAATAGTATACTATACCTAGTAATAATAAGTACCTAATAGCATAGGTATAATATAGTAATAGTATCTATAATTTAAATTTCTTAATGCTGGAGGAAACTTACCTTTATCAATATTAGCAAAGTCCGGTCGCGGAGCAGGAAGAATTTCGTACATTAACTTGTTATTACCTGTCACTGTCACTCCCTTGTAAAAATATTGTGTCTTGCTCGCACAGGTGCAATGACCGCCGTCCTTAGGGATTGTAAACCTTTAACCTGAGAGCGTAAGGTTTGTGTTTGCTTGATTGGTGTCAGGTGTTCAATTATGATTTTGTGAATTCAAAATTTATAAGAATAAACCTCAAACTCTTTATGTCCAATCAAAATCCGCCTAAGTCGAAATCGCGTGTTAGACTAACTTATTTCTGTAATATTGTATTTTTTGAAAAATAAGGTCATAAAGAAGTTTCACTTCTTATGTGTGTACACGCACACTTTTTTTATATAATATATCGTTGTTATTGAAAAAGTTAAAATGTAACTAACTAATAAGTATTGTAAATGTATATAAAGGACATTTATTTAATAAATTAGTAAAAAACATTTTCTCCTCCAAATATTTCATGTAAACTGCAATTCATTCAAAAATGTTTGTAACCACTGTCAGTAGGTAAAGAGGTCATTGTACGAAATTCTTTCTGCTCCGCGACCGGACTTAACTTACGACTATGTCCAAGTTTGATGTCATTCATGGAGGCAGATATATTTATCCATACCTCTTGCGGTTAGTCACAACTGTGGTTAGTGATATCATACTTTTATTTGATTCCCCTATTTAACTAGGTTTAAACTAGGTAAATTACGTTTACAACTTGTCGTAATATAACAATATTTATTTTGGTTTTGCAGGGACGAGCTGCCACCTGACTTATATATGGACAATCGTGAAATGATACGCTTGTGACCGAAATGTAGTTCAAGATATTAAATTACCTAATAACAAACTACTTATATAGTTAATATGTATCTACTAAAAAATATAAAATTAATACTTGAAATTTCTAGTCCACATATTGTTTGTGAATACATTGTGCTTATAATCATGGATCTTATCTGACGCAAAATTATTGTCGTCCATAAAGGCTCCCACATGCTATAACGGTACACCTGACAGGTCCTTCTGTGCAGGTATACCTGCGCAAGTGGACCGTTACGTGTCTGGAGGTAGACCAGCCCCCCTAGTCAAGTGGTTTTCTGTTAGCGTAGCGTTCAATAGAATAGACTACGAATGTATGTATGACGTAGGCTGTAGATAAACGTATCTACAGGTTACGTCAATCTCATACATTCGTAGTCTATTCTATTGAACGCTACGCTAACAGAAAGCCACTTGACTAGGGGGGCTGAGCAGATTTTTGAACTTGTAGCTGTGTGTACAGGCGATCGGAGCAAGATCGAAAATCAATAATTCTTGGGTGTCTCTGATCTCCTGAATGTCCCCCACTTGTCAGGTGACCTGCACAAGCAAACCTGTACGGTAGAGCGTAGCGTGTACGGTTTACAATAATTTATAGTCCAGGATCCTTCGCCCATTTTTGCAAGTGATTACTATCAAGCTAATTTTCCGTGAGTATATGATGACCTCGTTATCGATACACATTGGAAAGAGGGGACTCTTTGATCAAACAATAGATTTTGTAGGACAAATATTTTTTCGAATGATTTAGATAATTATCTTGAGATTGAACACAAAAAAAATTCAGTTAGTAATAAATATTTGAGAACCATCAAATCAAAACATTTTATCCTTGTTACCTCTGTTAGCTACCACAATCGAGAGTTTCGTACAGGAAATTATTGGGCGTCTCATCAAAAGAAAGCTACTCACGGAAAATTAGCTTGATAGTAATCACTTGCAAAAATGGGCGAAGGATCCTGAACTATTACGTGTCTCAGTCAGTTTAGAAAGGGATTGAAAATGGCTTCACTCAGCTGTCAAACAGTTTTTTGAGTAGATAATGTGAGCGAGAAACAAATAGGTGAGCAGCAAGAAGCTTATCATCATCATCATCACTACATAGTATAAAACAAAGTCGCTTTCCCTGTCCCTATGTCCCTTTGTACGCTTAAATCTTTGAAACTACGCAACGGATTTTGATGCAGTTTTTTTTAATAGATAAAGTGATTCAAGAGGAAGGTTTATATGTATAATAACATCCATTAAATAGTGGAGAAGTACTGGTATTTTTGAGGTTTCTAATGTGATGTCGTAAAAAATTACATTTTTTCCGCTTACATTGCAAACGCAGGCTGAACCCTACGAGTTTTATCAAAATAATGTACTAAGTATTATACACATTGAAAAGGTCTACAGAAAAGTCCGCGATGGTATATGTCTATCTCTTATGGATAACCCACAATAACTTTTTTTTGTCATTTACTTTTTACGACAAACAATGGCTAATTTTCGATGCGATTTTAACCAATACAGCATTAATCCTTAACCAATTAAATACCTTGAATACATTGTTCATTTAATATAGATCTATATGGCTCTTTACACCGTATGATTTAAGTGAATATTTTCGAAGATATTACAGATTTAAAAATTGCGGGACGTAGTGTTTGCGGCGGTACCGGCCGGCCGCCCGGCTGGAGAGGGCCGCTATGTTTTTAAATATACAACGTTCACAGTTTTTCTGTAGTGTATTTAGTATCAGGCATCAGCATTGCACCCGTGCGAAGCCGGGGCGGGTCGCTAGTATCTAATACACTGAAGATTTCAGTATGAACATTATAATAACAAGAAAATATGACGTTGAATGACGTCTGTATGTTTTTTTATCCCTTTCACACCCACTTGCCAAGTTAGGTTGCCATTCGTAGAAACGACAAATGATAATCACAATTCCAAAATAATAAAATACAGTAGAATCCGTTTATTATGACTCCGCATATATTGACCAACCGGTTATTATGACGTAATTGCACTACGAAGTTTGGTTTTCATATAAAATTCTTTATAAAAAGTCGGATATATTGACTTCCCTTACAGTGACATGCCGCTTATTATGACCCATTTTTAATAAAATATGTCTGGTTATAATGACCGAAGTGAATTCATTATCACGATTTGTTAACAACAATATTGAAAATGATAATTTGACCATATCTATCTATACACAATAGTAGAGACTGTTTTTACAATAAAATGAAAAAACAAAAGCAGACAAAAATTACAGTGTACTTACAGTAAAAATACACTTGTATGTGTTATTCTAATAATCGGCTGATTACGTGCAATTTTGATTTTGATTTAATATGTAGCTATACATATGCAAGTATACTATGTTTCTGTATTAAAATACTTAAATACATACATATTTACATAAAAAAGATTTTTCATTTCACATAACGCTTTGTATGACATCCGCTTATTATGACGTGTTTGTCGATTCCCTTCGATGTCATTATAAACGGATTCCACTGTAACTTTAAGTCAATTTGATTAATGTTGTCAATCTTCGTTGCGTATCGTCCCTGTAGAAAAATGTGGACCATTTTTAGCCTGATCGTGCGGGGTGAGGTAAGTATTTAATTTTGGCGGGAGGCGGAGAGTGTCCGTTCTGTAGCGTTTAGCTACAATTATGTGTTCTGTGCTTATGTCACAACCGTACCCGGTTAAAGTGTCACAACCTCAGTCACAACCTTTACCAGAGACTGTTTTTATAAAAATACAATCACTACGCCAAGACAAAATAACCTACAATAAATGTAATTATTGATATTTAACTGCTAATATGTGACTTATATCGATGAATAACACTCAATACCTTATCAGCATAGATATTACAGTAATTTGGGAAATGAAAATGAACGAAAAAACTTACTTTTTGGCGGTTAAAATCAAAATGGGCTTCTGCTCACGTACTCACTGCGCGGAAAATGATGCAACCCTGTGAAACAGGTTGAGACGAGCAAGCCGCTCCTCTTTCCCATTGCATGACCTCTGCAGTCTGCTATTCCCTATATTTTCGAAAATATGACGACTGTCACTACCGGGACCTGGCACAACCGTACCCAGTCTACCCTATTAGATATAAGCTTCTTGGGTGAGCAGCTATTTTCTATCGCATTCTTTGTCTTTCCGAGTTTAAATTAATATAAAAATAAATAATACCTAATGTACCTTCTAGTATCTGAACTGTACTCAACTTGAATGTTTCGTAATACCTAAATGAATACTTTTTTTTACAATAAAAGTACCTATACTTGACAATCTACTTATAATAATTAATACAAGAAATATTCAAATGGAATAAACACACTTTATTCAGTTGGTAAACAAATTTAAAATTACATATATATACTTTATTCATACATTTCTCCTTTAATTACATATTGAACATAAAATTTAGGTAGTACATATTATTTATTTACATAATTTATCGATAGCTCAACACGCATTTGATACCTACCCATCCCTATTGGTCACACACACATCTATACAATATCTATAGCTCATCTGCCTACGGTGTGCACTAAGCAATTTGTGCAATACACGCGCTCTACTGTAATATTATATCGGTCAATTAAGGAAAGCTGGCATGTTCACAGTACTCACACTTATGCAATTTTACTTACAGTATGTTCAAAAATAAATGCGACTCTAGTTTCATTTTAGACTTGAATTGTAAAATGGTGCGTTGTAGATAAATCATAAATATATGCAAATATAATTATGAAAGCTCTCATAATTTACCTGTAAAATTATAATTTAAAAGTAAATCAATTGATGAACTTAATTATTTATTCTAATAATAATCAATTGGATAAAAGTATTAATGATAATTCAATTATCAAATAATAATTAAATTTCAGGTCATAAAAACAATACAAATAACACGTGTACGCTCACTCCCAACACACGGATGGTTGTTTTGATAATGATTTAAATAACGGACGTCTTCTGCAGTTGCGGAGCAGTCTTGTCCTGACTTTGGTCGAGTAAAGATATCTAAGAAATATTATATTTGTAGTTATTCCATATGTTATTCCATATTATTCTAACAAGATCCTTATCATCCAAATTTCCACTTTGGTGAGAAAAATTGACATTTCTAATGAAAATGAACAAAAAGTTAAATGATTTTATTAAATACTGTAAAATAGTCTATAATTCTTCCGTTTACTGTATCACAGAATTCTTCATAGATTTTTAGATATTCGTACTACACCAATTACATCACCCTGTATTTATAAACAATTGCAAAATAAAAGCTACACATAGGCCGGGAGATACTGACACAAAATTTCGGGTCATTTGTAACAGAATGGCGGTTCTACAGGGGTTACGCAATGACAAAAAGAAAAATGATGGTCAGAACGCTGGTAGTTACCGGCGGACTAGTCGCGTGGGCGTTAGTCGAACTCGTCGGATAAAATATAGCGAAAGTCAAACGATTTGTAACACAAAAATTTTAGAATTTACCGATACCCATAAAAAAGATGTAGGTGGTAGTGTAATGCCATACTTTTCCGGTGTAACTACGAATAAAATCTTACAATAAGAAAAAAATCTTATACACATTCGCCACCTGCCACAGGTATGGCATTATCACACTTCTATTTATAATCATTCAGGAGTTGTTGAAAAAAAAATGTAGGGTGGTACACATCGTTTGGCGAGAAAAAAAAATTCAAAAATTTGCAGATTTTCCGCGGTATGGCGACTATTTGGAATCGTCCGAAAAGTATGGCATGGCGATTTTAGTAAATGGCTGCACGACGATGGTTAACTGTGCAAAAGTTAGCCCGGTACAAATGGTTGAATTGTTTTTTTAAATTAACGCATTCACGTCGGTAAGGCGGACTGTAAGACACATCGTAATAGTATGGCATGACACTACCGCCTACATCTTTTTTAAGGGCTATCGGTAAATTCTAAAATTTTTGTGTTACAAATCGTTGGACTTTCGCTATTTATCCGACGAGTGTGACTAACGCCCACGCGACTAGTCCACCGGTACCAGCGTTCTGACCATCATTTTTCTTTTTGTCATTGCGTACTAAGACCCCTCTAGACCGCCATCCTGTTACAAATGACCCGAAATTTTGTGTCAGTATCTCCCGGCCTAACATGTGCAATGTGTAAATGTGTTGACGTTCCAGCTCTTCTTAATATAGGTATATTATACTCTGGTCCATGGGTTCAAGATTATTGTTTTCATAGACAAAATGCTCACATCATTAGCGAAGCGTATGCTGGCTGCGCGAAGCTAAAGAAGAAAACATGTATTTTAAGGAAAAATTTAGCAAAAATATTTTGGCCATGGACGTATAAAAAAAGACGGACGGTATATCGCCTAAACATTGAGTGAAGCCTAGTAATGGCGGCGAAACATCCATGTGTGTGTGCCATGTTGCCATGGCAACAGTTGTGTTGATGGCAATGGCGGCTGTATTTTTTTCTATAAATTTTGCCGTAATAATTTTGTCATTAAAACATAAAAGAAATAAATTGCTTCCCTGTGGAATGTAATCCCTTGTGTTTTGTTATTTAAAATTGTACTGTTGCGACACCATTTAACCACGCAAGACGGCATTTTAAATATTTTTTGTGAAACAGTGACGCAGTTAATCAGTCGGTAGTTCACGACGTAATGGCGGCCGACTAGCTTACTATGGTGAGAGTGTGTGCGTGTTTATTGTCTTTACACGATCGCTAGCTTACTATGGTGGCTTCATGTTGTTTGTTCGTAATACGGCGTCCGTCTTTTTTTATACGTCCATGATTTTGGCGTTATGTTTTTGTTTATGTATTTTTTACGTGATCACTGTATAAAAACTACAAGTCCGTTCGCGCTTAGTATACCGATAGAGGGACATCATGTATAAACATCTTTTCCAAAATAACGAGATTTTAGAAGGAATAACGATTCCCGATAGAACAACACACAATCGTCTCTATAAATAAAGCAGAAAAAGTTATCGAAAAAAGATATTATTTTTTATGAATGGCAGCACAGAATGTCAGCTATTTTAACGAAATAGCAATGACATAATCTGTCAAACAACAAACGTCATTACCGTCACAACTTGAAATCTCATGTTATCTGTGGTTACAAGTGATAGCAAGATTGATTTTTGTTGGGATTCGGTAAACCAGCTGTTAGCTGCCTGCAACGACTGCATTGCGCCTGCCTGAACTTAATGCACTAAAAAAAGCTATCTGAGTCTGAGCCCCGGATACAATTTGGGCCAGTTTGCGTTCAGCTATCATCATGAGTACCGCCGCTATTGACGACAGGTGTGTAATTTTTCATAAAATTTGATTAATTGGTTAAGAATTAGTTAAAATCAATTGTTTTTGGTGTTTTACAGAGTTGTTGAAGAGCTCCAAGCTCTGGAGGCTATATTTGCCACGGACATCGTGATTAACCGAGAAGATGGGAAACCAAAAAGTCTTGAAATAAACATTCTTCCAGCTACTGGTGATAACATCGAGGAACAGTATGTTTGTATAACTATGGAGATCAACTTGACACCAAACTATCCGGATACCAGGCCCAACGTCGTCATGAAGAACCCCAGAGGCCTTGACGATAACATTATGACTTTAATTCAGTCAGGTATAGAAGGGAAGTTGACGGCAAATCCCGGGAACCTGATTGTGTACGAATTGATTGAGGTAAGAATTTCAAATAAGATTAATAGTATAAAATTGCTTGCTATTTTAACAAAAAGGATGCACATATTGTACTATAAAAGTGGAATTAAATTTATTCTTGCAAACATTTTACATAAGAATTTTCCAGAAATTTCTAACAGATAATTACTTGATTATATAAGTAGGAAAAAGTATAATAGGAGAATATTATGCAACAGGTTCTCTGTGACCTACATTAGACCGAGACAAAAGCTTGCTTTACCAAGGTCTTCTCCATTCATCTAAATAATACATTCAGACTTGAGGATAGTATGTTACACTGAGATATACATTTTAATTAAACTTATAATAGAAAGGGAAGGTTCTAGAAACATTAAAACAAAACCTAAATTATTATGTATCATATTATTCTTACTGTATTTAAAATATTATGTATCTCAATTCAATTTAAATATTGATTTATTCACTAAAATTGAGATGTGTTTAAAGTGAATTATTAATTAACAGTTTGTCTCTTGATGACATATGGAATGCAAGACTTAACATAAGACCATAAATATAATAAGAATGGCAATTGGCGAATTTAATTTTTAACTTTATTTAATTACAGTTGAACCTCGATAACTTAAACCTCGGTAACATAAAAACCTCTGTAACTTCAAAAAATAATGTGTTCCCTTCCCATCAGAGCCCAAAACCTCTTTAACTTAAAATACGCAACCTCTATAACTTAAATAAATAATCTCTGTATTGGCCCTCAGTAACTTCAAGAAATGTTTCCACAACCTCTATAACATAAAATTGTTTGTCAATGAGACATTTTGAAAGAGTGTCAAAACAAAATGTTTCGGTATTTATTGCTTGCACGTGTTTACTATGTATTGTTAACGTAAACAATACATTACGTATTGTTTGCTTTATCGAAATTCTTCAAAGCTTTTCGGCGGTTAGCTTTATGACAACGACTTACTTGCATCATAAGTTTTTGATTGTTGTCCTGGAAACATCACTTTACTTACTGTGTGATAAAACTGGCTTAAAACGAGTCCAAAAAGAAAACTAACAACCCTCACCTACGCTTATAAATTAAAAGCTATAGAAGCAGTGAAAAATGGATAGACCCTTGATAACTTAAAACCTCTATAACTTAAAATATTTTGTGTTTCCCTTGGACTTTAACTTATCGAGGTTCTACTGTATAAGGTATCAAGCAACATACATTTAACTCCTTGTTTTGTTTTAATTATCTCACACTCTTGTTTTAAATGGACTACACATAAAAATGGGATAACAAAGCTTTTGCTCTTATCAGAGTATTGGAATTTTACATTTTCCATTTTTTTATGAATATAAAGCATTGACTGCTTTTTTAATTTCAATTTAATTAACCTAAGTTTAATCTAGTCTCTTATTTAAATTGTGTAATTTAACTAACAGTATACATCCATATATACAAATATTATAAAGCTGAAGAGTGTGTTTGTTTGTTTGAATGCGCTAATCTCAGGAACTACTGGTCCAATTTGAAAAATTATTTCGTGATAGATGCGCAAAATACTATAAAATGAATTGTATCAAAGGAATAATTTGATTTGGTTGCGACTGACCCAAGCTATTAGAATTTTAATGAAAATTTTGATCAAAACCTTCATCAAAATGGCCGACGGCGCTTTTCCCCTTGCGTGTCTCTTTTACCGATACCGCTAATAACATATAATGGAAGGGCTAATTATGCCAGTAAGAGAAAAATCATAGGCCTTGTTAAGTCAAGAAATTGAAATTAAATCAGTCTTATCAAAATTTTTATTGAAATTGTTATTAATTAACACATGTTTTGTAAAACTAAGTAAAACATCTGAATGGGTTTGAATTTTGCAGTTTAAGCAATAATAAAATGTATTTAACTCTTGATATCAGTATTACTTAAATACAATTTTCTTGACGCTAAACATTCAACAGGGGATTCCCCCTAATTTCTCTTTTTATGTTATTCTTCATAAATATATTATACTTTATTTGTGTGTTGATTTAATTAACCAGTACGTAAACTGATACTACAAACAAGAAATATTTGATGTCTTTTCTTTTTTGCATATCCAAATACCAAAATAGCCTATATACTACACTAGCTGCTCCGCGCGGTTTCACCCCCGTGGCTCCACCCTATAACCTTCCTCGATAAATGGGCTATCTAACACTGAAAGAATTTTTCAAATCGGACCAGTAGTTCCCGAGATTAGCGCGTTCAAACACACAAACAAACAAACTCTTCAGCTTTATAATATTAGTATAGATACGGAGTGAATATTTCAACTGGGTGTGGCAGGTGAAATCTGAAACTATAAGAAAATCGTAGAACGCCGCGGTAAAGAGTGATGTCAAATGTATGTTTTTTTTTTCTATTAAACATCGGAAAATTAATTTCATCACAGAATATATAAAAAATGTTTAATAGAGAATAGGGGTCGAAATCAATTCTGAATTTTAATTAAAGTTATTAAATTATAAAGAATAGAAAAAGTCGGGATTTGAACCTGAGACCTTCACGCGAATCTCTCTTTGAAGTTTTTCTATTCGACCCTTATTCTCTATAACACAAAAACCATCTACAATAAAATGAAAGGATCATTCAAGTAATTGTTTGTTTCATAGGTGGTAAGGGAGCACCTCACTCAGTGCAACCTACCGCAAGGGCAATGCGTCATCTGCCTAAACACCTTCGTCCAGGGAGATGTGTTCATCAAGACGCCATGCTTCCACTATTTCCATAGCCACTGCATGTCCAAACACCTCATTCTGGGCAAGAAATACTATGACGAGGAGTTTGAAAAACTACCCACGTGGCAGAAGATGGAGGCTCAACCCTTCCGGGTATTATGAACATAATAACTTGTGTTTGTGAAACAGTATCTTTGAATTTTTCGTAAAAAATTTTAATCATACTATATAATTGAGCCACTATTTGATTTTCTTGTGGTAATAAATAATATTGTTTGTTAATTTTCATATTTGTTACAAAAACTAAAAACACAAAGCGATGCATACTATCAAGTTTTATCAAATTTTAAACCTGTACTGCCCAAGTAATAGAAAATCTTTTCTAGCAAACCTGCCCAGTCTGCCGCTCGGTTGTTCAATTCGATGTGGATGAGCTGCAGAAGGCACCGGCTCCAATGGAATCTGAAGTTGAAGAACCATTCTGTATTAATGATAATATACGGGTAAGCAATTACTATGAATTGGTAAATCAATCTTGAATATTTTAGGAAGAATTTTTTTCCTAGCATTTAGTCTTCACTTTCATTTATCAATTTAATATCTTGCTATTGAAGCTGATTTTGCTGAGTGGTTTTTTTTTTTATATTTGGCTCTACTTTTTATGTACCTATATTGTTTTTTTTTAAATAAAAGTTTTATAATTACATATATGGTTTGTTAAATCTTTCTTTCTACATATTTCGTAAACTCGGCTGTTTTACTGGGTTTTTTTTAAGACATTAAAGTGTCTTCCATTCCATTATTTTGACAAGGCATAAAATCTATTTTATTTATTTATTTTTATTTATCTATGTATATTTTCAATTAATCTGTTCATAGGCTGTGCAAGATGACATGGCGGTTCTATTCGCTCGCCAACTCGCTCGCGGCGGTGTGATAGGTTTTGGTGATGTGGAACCGCCACCGCTCATCATCACTGATCCAGTTCAACAAGAGGCGGTGGTGGAGGTAGGCATTATATTATTTATCATTATTAAAACGGCCGGCAAATCGCCGATGAACACTTGTAACACTAGGGTAGGGTTTATGGTTCCATTGACCAACTCAAATTGCAATATATTAGCTACATTGTATGTTTGTTAGTGTTGCCTCTCTCTACAGATTGAATTCAAAATTTGTACACGTAGCAAGCATCGGTGAAAATACAATAATTTCATGAGTTTAAGCGTGTTTTTAATACGCTTTTATTAGCTTTACCTGTATGTTTGTATGTAACACTCTTTTAGACTCGATTTTGATCCACTTTACACACATTTGATTAAAAAATTGTACACGTATCGGTGACAATACAATAATTTCATTCAGTTTAACCACTTTTTTCCTATAATATTTATTATTATTTATACATTTTTTTCACATTAACCATTCCGAACTATTAATTTCAGGAGCCACAAGCCCCGGCCCCGGCCCCGGCCCCGGCCCCGTCTAGAGGGGAGGCATCAAGTGGTCCGGCCAGAGGGCCCTCTGGAGCCGCAGCTCCCGGCTCATCCGGGGCTGGGGCTTCGGCCGCCGCCGGGCCCTCTTCGCCCGCCCGCCAGCCGTACAATGGGCCGTATAGGTGAGATTTTTTCGAAAAAAAAAATTTTTTTGGGATATTTTTGTATTTTTTTTTAATATTATGATGCGAAAGAATAATGGTGTTTGTAATGTCTGTGGGTACCTTTTTGAAATAAAATTGCGACTGCAATTTATTGTATAAAATGTGAAAGAAATGTCTGTTTTGTTGCTATATCACTTATGCACTTTTGGAATGATAAATATGAATATTCGGTTCTGTGAATTGTTGTGGGTCTGTATGAAAATTTGAGGTGATATGATGTTTGAGCCAGCGAAGCTGTTGGCTTGTAGCAACAATTTTAATAAATGTCAAAAACTTTGATGATTGTCATTGATAAGTATACTAAGAGCTAGCGCGCACGAACAACTTGGTCTCCACAACTATTTTGTCTCTCCACCCATGGGCTAGTATGAAAGTGCGCGCACGTAGCGACGCAACTCCCCATACAATTGATGGGAGAGACAAAATAGTTGCGGAGACAAAGTTGCTCGTGCGCGCTAGCTCTAAAGATAAATGTTATTTCGTAAAGGGGTTTCAACCGCCGCGGGAAACCGGGCCGGCGGGGCCGCGGGGGTTCGCGGTGACCCGCTCCGCCAACGCACCCGCCCGCCGCGCTCTAGCGACCCAGCGCTACACTCATATACGGACATACTGACGAACTCGCGCCTGAATATGGACTCGGATATGCGGACAAACACGGGATACGGACACATGAACATACAAATCAATTAGATAAAAAAACACACGAATATAGTACGGATAAACAGACACACAATTACACATACGAACATATAAACAGACATATACAAGAACACATAGATAAACATGTACACGAACATCTATGGAAGAAACATTGCACTATGTATTGGTATAACTTGATAAATATATGTCTGGCAAGTTTTGAGGGTAGTTGCAAAAAATATCTTGAAAAATACCCGCATTTTATTGCGGCGTGTTCTTGTTTAGACCAACCTCAATTTGACAACTGTGTAGGCATGTATTTATCAAGTTTTATCGCAAATCGTGAATTACTTTTTAACATTCTACGTTTAAACGAACAATCTATATTCTTCTATAACGTTATTTTTCGACGTCTATTCAAAGAGTTATGTTCTATTTTCTACTTCAAGTTGATTACAATAAGTTGTAAAGAATACGAAAATTTCAGCTTTAAATTGAAAGTTTTAAAATACATTTTTAATTACCGTTTTATAAACGTTGGACTGCTCAATTGCGTGACTTTTAAAGTCGTCGATCGAGAATTGAAAATCGATTATACGTACGTGCTACTAATAATAAGTTCCTATACAGGGTCCCTTTTTAAGTTAACCGACTCAGTCGGGGTTTACAGACTGACGATTTACCTAATACGTACGTTTATTACCAAAAACTTACAGCAAAATATTTAAGCTTTTTTATACTATAATCCTCGTATGCCTTAATTATTTGCTATTAGAACGCTGGCGTCCTTGATTAATTGTTAATTGTATTAAAGTATTGCTACTAAGTAACCTTCCACCCTCTCCCCAATATTCAGCTGTTATTTAAAGCAGTATATATAATCGATTTTTGATTCGAAACGTAGTCTGTTAAAAAGAATTCATCGATTTGCTCTTAAAGTTCACTTCACATAGTCCAGATTTGTGCAGATTGATCACAGAAATGAATGAAAACATTTGTGTCCTTCAAGCAAATTTGAACCTTCAATACCACAAAATCATATAACAGTTCCGTACAATGGTCAGTCTGCATAGCAAACCCACAGAAAAAAAAAAACAAAAAATAAAAAAAAATTACAAAAATATTTCTGCGTGGTTTGTAATAATTTCAGGGCGACTTCAAATTTATAAGTGTATTAAATTATAGTAGTTAATGCTTAGTATATCATTTTATCGTAACTACAATAATTGTTGTGTGTAGTTTTAATGACATGTTATACGCACAAAATGAACAACAGTAAGACTCCTTCAAACAACGACAGTTATGATTTAAATATATGTTTGTTACTCGACCAATATAATTTTCTTTTACAATAAAGATACGAGTGAGTTCCTTTATATTTCTTTATTAAAACCGAATATAAAATGTTATTACTTGTCATTATTATTAATACAAATGTAATCCAAAACTTGCATTAGTAAAAAGTATCGCTTTGAACATTAATCGGGAACATGCTTGTTCGTGTTACGACGAAAATTTTACCTGCAAAAACACTGAAAAATACTATCTATAATATTAATATTATAAATAGTTTTGCTTCGTCATGGTTAAAACACCATAATAATATATAAGTCAAAAGGCAGGCAGGAAGGAAACTTACGCCTGAATTATCTGTACCCAATGACAAATGAACATCAAAATATTGCTTAGTCATAGACAATATATTTTATCCATGGTTTAGAAAAAATACAGATAGAAAATTATAGCGTTTTTGAACATCACAAAGCCGTCGATTCTGCTACTTATAAATACATTTCCGTTGTCTACAAGCAACATTGTGTATTTCTAAGGATGTCTAAGGAATCTAGGTTATTAGTTATTACTTATTACCTATAAAAGAAAGAACTATTACTTAATACCTACATAGAGGCATAAATGTCAACTTATTATTTTCTCCCATTAGTTAACAGACGTTCATCATAGCCAAAAAGTAGTAGGCGTATAATCAGATGTAATTCTGAATATTTAATCCCGTAGTGTTAGTCTAGTTAAGGATTTTACATTTGAAGTCGCCCCCTACATACAGCTATAGGGCTGCACAAATAGTGTTAAATTCGATGTACTCTAGCGTAAGATACCGTTCTGTGACGCGTACTAGTCAACCCTTTAGATTCCAAGTTTATGGTAATATAAATGTCCCTTGATGTCTGTTTATTTTATAAAGGCTGGAATGGTGGAAATTATCTTCAATCTGGCAAATACATTGGTATCAGATCATTAATATTAAAATGGTCATAATTGCAAGGTTTCCTGAATGATCTGATTTGTGGCCAGTTTTTGATAAAAATTACTGGGAAATTTTCTAGAAATAAAGTTTTATGATGACAAGATATGTTATGATTCAAACAAAAAACCCGACTGCAATTTTACTATTAATTACTTCTGGGCGCCAAAATCTACCCAGTGCTGTGTCAGTACCACTATCATGACTAAGACGACTCTCAGTAGGTGTCAATATCTATGCTCATCATAAAAATACAACAAGCTGTTTAGGCTTTCGGGCGTGCCAAAGAAATATACCTACATACTCTCTTAAAACATAACCCTCCTTTCGCAGTCGGGTAAAAATAGTCTATGATCATATTCCACCTTTTCACTCTTTACCTTTATAGCCATTCTCAGTGATTCTTTAATAATAAGGGCTTCTAGTTCACCGAAATATTCCTATTACGCGATTTTATGATAAGCTTCGTACTTTGTTTTAAGGAACGCTTATTAGAGCATACATATAGCCATATTGTTCTGTAAGTTTACATTTCAAAGCTTATGTGCTTGCTGCAAGCTATTTTTATGAAGTGTTTGGACATCTTTGTTCAATGTATGGCATTAGAGAGAGATGAAAGATCTAAAGGAATTAGGAAAAAACGTTTTACGCTTACGATGCAGCAAGTAATAGCTTATGCGTATTATTAAGACTAATACTATTTAAGCAGACCCTAGACCGTCATGCTTTTATGCCAACCGTGTATTTAGAGTATGTAAACAGCTTGATGACATACACAAGCAGCATGTCATGCAGCATGAAGGTCTACGGTCTGTATTACAAATCACTGAAAATGGCTTAGCTATTTAAGGGGAATGTGCACTTTGCTACAATGAGGATAGCGTTCAAAACAGCTTGATTTGTGTATCTCAGTTACTGATTTACCATTTTTATTTAGTTTTAATATATGTAATTTATAGGCGTACTAGTGTATGGCTGACGGGATATTTAAGTTTTGTATATTATACTTTTGGTTAAGAGAGTTTTATTGTTTAATTTGTAATTATTTATTTTTTAAGTTTAGGGCTAGCTTTTGGATTGATTATTATAAGCTTTTTAAAGCATTTGAAGCCATTCCACAACACCTATACGCTTACATATATTAAGAATAACAAATAAGGCAATTTTTAAACCTTCAAACTGCATAAAATAAACTTTTTTGTATAAGTTTGTTTTATTAACATAGCAATGAAACAGGGATGGTATTATGCATAAGATATGTATTATGAAATGATAATATGTAATTTCAATTATTAACATAGATTAAGCTAGCCCTATATTATATTTAGTTTATATTTGAGCAATCCTACAATGATCATTTAAATAAATATGCCTTGCAAAACTTGATAGACATTCCATGAATGTTTTTGGAAATTATTCATAATTCAAAGTTGATGCATCTACATTTAAATTTAATTTAAGCACTTTAAAATTGTTCTAAATGCTTCTTTTAATTTTAATTATTTATTGTAAGCTTGTTTTAACTTTCTAGAGTTATATAATATGAAGAAATAATACTTTCTTCTCACCTAAGTTATTTAATTTTTAATTATTATTAATACGCGGGAAGTTTAGGATGGAAAGGTACTTAGATATTTAGTATTGGTAATATTAATGTCATTCGAATCTCAGCCTTTGCTGTATCTTATATTTATTAGTAAGTAATTTTACAATTACAATTTTTCGTGTTTGTAATAACTACTTGAACAAGATGTTATATATAAAAGAATGTTCGAAGATTCGAGAAGTGAAGTAAGACTAGTCGATAGTCTTTGTGTTTGGTTATAATGAGAAGAGGTACCACCATTCTCCATGTATCGAGATGATGCGTATATCGATCAGATTTTAGAATGTTCCTTGTAGAAGAAATTGGAAATCGTAAAAAATAAGAAGTATTTAAAATCTCCTAAAGCAGTATTCATTGATTTAACAGCTGCAGTGGTTTCAATGCATTACTAAAGGTTGTGACTGTGGTATTATTCGCTGATACAAATATCGTGTTCAAGTCTTAATATCATCTTTTATAATGGACAATGCAAACCACTGAGAAGAAAGATATTCACTACCAATAAGACAATTAAATAGTCATTTTGATAATTATATTCCAAAACAACAACATCTATGATTGAATAAATGAACTGCCATATGCACTCCAACTGTGATAACTTGATAAGTAATAACTATCAAAAAATTACAGACATTATAATTATATGTATATCATATTTCTGACAGCCTCCTTGATACAGTGGTTAACGCGTTAGCGTAAAACCAAGGGGTACTGGGTTCGATTAGCTGTAGAGTGTAGAGACGATGAAGAAAAAAATGCATCGGTCAGGACACAGAAGGCTGATCACCTACTTG
The DNA here is from genome assembly GCA_907164685.1 of Colias eurytheme. Classification (NCBI taxonomy): domain Eukaryota; kingdom Metazoa; phylum Arthropoda; class Insecta; order Lepidoptera; family Pieridae; genus Colias; species Colias eurytheme. The sequence goes on along the minus strand of CAJQZN010042387.1, from coordinate 15,914 downwards.
TCCCTAAAATAAATCGATCAGGGAAACAGATGTATGCATAATGCATCTGCCCCTTACCCCACTTGGGACTTTATTCGCATAACTCTTGTTCAAGTAGTTAGAAGTAGTGTAGTTAATGAATTAATATGTGGATATTTAACTGATAATATTAATGTATCGTATATGTATTCGGTAATTGTCAGTTTCGTAATGTTATCTCTATGTATTAGATATGGAAATAAATTTAACCAAAGATAATGGTGTTTTATTTAAGAACCCTTTTCAGTTACAGTTTTAATACAGGTATTTTAACACTATGAATATGGGCAAGAACAACATTGTTCTATGTATTTAGTAATATATAGGCATAAATTTATAAAGAATAGAAAAAATTCGATCACGAGGCGGGACTCGAACCCGCATCCTTTCGCGCCATTCCGGGGCGGATGCCTGACCAACTCAGCCACTCGTGACCCGCCAGAGCGATCAAATTTATTCTATTCTTTCAGTTTTATGTGTCTGAAGGGACATACCGCGCCATTTATTTATAAATTTATATTTATAATTTTATAAAGCATTTGAATGCCATAAAACCAAATAATTTGGAAAATCCAAAAGTGCACGCCTCATAATTTTTTTTAAAAAAATATTTATTAATTATTATTTTTGTTTATTTAATAACAATTAAACCACATCGAATCAGACCCTGAAAAATGAAAGGGTTCTATTCCTGAGCATACTCAAGCGTAAGAGAAAAAAAAAGACTCGATTAGTAAAGTATTTCGGTCGCTATCGTGTTAACAAGAAAAAGGATCCGCACATACAGACACACGGACGTCCAAGACAGAACTTTTTTAAACTGTTTTTTAACTAGTTTAAATAACAAAAATGACATCAAAAATATCATGAACGTTAAAAATAGTGTTTTTTCTTAATATGTGTGTGTATGTATTATCTTACAAGTGCAATGTATGATACATAAAGACATTTTAAGTTTGAAAAATCAGATGTTTTGCGCGAAGTGACAGTAGTACCCACCTCAACGCTTCGCTTATGAGGCGTGCAAAATGTAAATTCAATATATAGGCAATTCACATTTTTGCATATACATAATATTATGAGTATCAGAGTATGTCTGCAAGTAGCATTGCATTGTTAGTGGCAAACGGCTACGTCAAAGGACCCCAAGTTCAAGAGTTATAGACTTATAGTCTAGACTCTTGAGCATGATTAAATCTACCTTATAACCAAATCGATAAAAATGTGAACCCGTACATATTACGAATATTTGGGCAAGACTCCTGAATTGGTCAACAAGGTCGAAATATTTATTCTTAACTAATTCCTTCAAACGACTAACATACTTAGTCTAAGATCCCACTGCAGGATTACTTCGTTCATAGTTTTTTTGGTGAAACCAAAATTTTATGTATATTTATAATTGGGAGGATATATTATTATGTCGACTAGATTTCCAGTCGAAATTTGGCCGCAAGCATGTTTAGTTAATTAAATTTTTTCACTTCGATTCAAATTACATAAAGATTCTAAAAAACCACGGTTGCCGTTTTTCATCTGGATAAAACTTTACAGCACATAATATGACCTGGTTATAAATCAGAATAACACATGAGCTGAAGAAATACTTGATTTGTTTATTATTATTAACTAGTTAACTGAAAAAACAAGCATTAGATAACTTTAACTCTTATCAAGAGAAAAGTACTATAAATGGTATACTTTTATCTGACAGTGCACCTACATATTGTCCTGTAGATAGCAGGTTAGGGTCTAGACATTCCGCGATCAATACCCACATTATAGGTACAAAGTTCCAACATCAAAGGGTGTGGACCGCTTCATATCGCTATTATAGCTTTAATGTAGAGATTTTGGTGTTATAGTGTCTAATGGATTAAGAAATTAGGCTGAGTTCAATTAATTATGGTCACTGATTAGGTACACGTATTTATACCTAAAGGATAAAGTTAAGGTATCTAATGGTTGCATAATAAATGACTTTTTAATACAACACATAAAGAAGTTTATTTTTTTAATACCTATAGTTACGTAATTCGTTCAACTAATAACTGCGTCGTTTCAACATAGAGTTGTTAGTATAAAAAGAAAGCATTTGTATTTCAATTTTCAATTAGCAATTCATCCCGGATTTTTTCTCATAAATACCATGTTCTCAATAATACTATTTACTATTTGAGAACTTTTCATGAAACGACAATTAAGAAGGAAAAATATCCTGAAAAGGAATGCCGGCCTTTACTCAGGTTTTTGTCTAGGGTGAGGGTCAGACATATCTATAAAAGATATGCACACGTTATGGAGGTAACTGGTAAACTGGCTTTTGGTTGATTAAATTGAAGTAAATTGTAAAAATAAAATCAGCATATTTCCCAATATCCAAACAGTTAGCTAATAAATGCCTAGTGATTATTTTTTATTATTATTGAAACTTCTAAAGTGCCATAACCCAAAAGCTTTCTAATTTGTGGTTGCTAAATTTGTTCAATAAATCGTCTTTGATACAAAGATTACCTATAGCCCTTCATATAATTTTATTTTGAATCTAAAGTGGCCTTCATTTAATTTAATAATAATCTCAAGTGATGTGCGTTTTCGATAACTTATTCACAGCGCTTTACAAACTAATAGAAGATCATTCCGTCACACACGATCTCACTTCATACCAAAACACGCATCATTTCGCGCTATATTTTACAATACGGCCGTTTGAAATATCCGCCAGCAAATATGGAAGAACCTTCGTTCACTTCCGATAGAATTCATTTGCATGACCTGCACTTATAAGGGAGTGATCTCGAGTCTCGATTGGCCTCCACAGAGGGCGATTTTGCCGCGTTCCATTCAATTAAAAAAGTACACGATTTATAAATTAAGGTTCAGGGTTGCCAGTTTAACAGCTGTTCGGATTTTATGTGCTCAAAACATTTCGTTGTATTCAATTAAATTTTAAAATAACGATATCTTTTATATAGGGTAATGGGTCTTGTGCGTATATATGTGCGAACTGCGTACAAACGTGTTCCCTCCTCTCCCACGGGCCACATACGTTATATACCTATAATATATAACGTATGTGGCCCGTACTTATATACCTATAAGTTATCTTACATACATCATTCTTATAAGTTATTGTATTACAATGTAGATTTACAGAATTCTATGTGTCATCAACTCATCACGATGCACGCAGTTTCAATTGTTGATCGTTTTTTGGACTATGGTCGTGGCGTATGAAATAGTTTACCTATTTTAGAACTTAGAATACATATTAAAATCTAAAATAAACTAGGTATATAATATAATATATATTATGTATTCTTAGTTTTAGAAGAATTTAAGCCATTAAAATGTCTATACCTTCCATTCGATTTTTCGATGGAGATAGTTTAATAGAGAAACATGTTTAGTCCTTATAATAATTGACCCTGAAGATCGATCCAATAAAACTACATCGTGTAATTTTACCAGATTTAACTCGGTTCGATTCCCGAAATTCAGTTAGGTATATTTCTTTTCAAAAATAGTAGACTGAGTTCAATTTTCTATCTTACAGTACCTTCTTCATGTGGTACCTACTACGAAATCCGACCCAGTAGGTATCATCCATTTTATATAAAAAGCAGTCATAAAATAATAACTAGGTACTACTTGTATACGTAGTTAGTATATTATTATTAGTCTGTGGTACTACATAATACTTCTCATTTTGGATTATCTACATAATTTATTTGTAACACACACCTATAGAAGGATATAAGAAAGTTCTGTGTAGGTGTATGAACCCACACATATTTCAAATTTCAATCGATTATTCGTCATCGTTAAAAGATAAGTAGCTATAGTTAAAATAGAATTTATTTTTATTGAAAAATTTATATGTATTTCCGTGTTTAGTCTAAATAATTAAAATAATATTAGAAGTTGGAAATAGAGCTACATATTTCTCAAATATCTGGATACCTGACAATACAAGAACCTTCGCTTGTATAGGTATATGCTTATATACACACATCAACAAAGTCTAGGGATATTATATATTGTACGAATATATTTTAGACATTCTTACAATACAAAATATCCCTAAACTTGTTGATGTGTGTATATTTACTGCATGAGAAAGTACAGAGGTTAACGCGAAGAAAGCGTAGAGCCGAGGACTAAATGATACGCCATACTTGATGAATTCATTATTTTCTACCTTATATTTTAATTACCGTGTCACAATGTTAGTTACCATATTCCTCCAAAACGGCTGGACTAATATGTGCATATCGGGTATGTCTGAGAATCGGCCAACATCTATTTTTCATTCCCTTATGTGATAAGAGTAATGATAGTAAGGCAGAACAACGTTTGCCGGGACAGCTAGTCTATAGTATTTCTATAAAATGCGTATACTTAAATAATTCAATTGTCTTCTTTATTAAATTATAGCGCCGGAAAGCGGATATACCTGCATTGGAGTTAAAACGGTTTCCGGAGGTCTTATTTCTATATATAGAACTTATTATAAGATATTTATAATAACGTATTTAATACATATTTTGGACATGGCAACAAATAACTTGGTGAGTCAGCGAACGGATATGGTTAATACAGAGGACGTCTCGTTGTTTTGATGAGTAATGTAATTAAGATCTTGAAGGCAGTCGCCGTTTTTATCTTAAAACGAATAGTGATTTTATGTCTATAAAATTAAAGCTGATTTTGCAAAAAATATATCCTTTTAAATAAATAAATAATTTTTTTTATTTATAGTTTATAGTCAAATAAATATTAGCTTATTTGCAACTGTTGCCGCTGACCGCACAAGACGAAACTTTTATATCATAAAAATCAAGCTCATATTTAAAAAAAATTTGCATTTTTGTACTTTCTCAATTCGAACCAAAGTAATGTATACTTGCCCTTATCTCGTTCCGCTTCGCCTACTTCCTTTTGATATCGCAGAATGTCAGTTTGAATTTCGAACGCGCGCACTTTGGTCGCGTCTGTGCGAATTGTTTTTTTTGTGTAAAATAGTGGCCAGTGTACGAAATGTCAGCTGTGCTAAAAAATGTCACTAACTGTATATGGCATGCCTTCGAATCTTTACAAAACAATGAAGTTGTTCATAAATCAAAGTTAAAGGTAAAGTTATTTTATTTTTATTCCGCCAAAAGTGGTTTTCGCCAAAATTTTATTTAAACTTTTTGTTTAGATTAATGTGTTGTTCTTTAGTTTTGGTGGTAATTAATTATTAATTTATTAGGTATTAGGGTATTATTTTATTGTTTTATATTCTTATTGCTTCCTTTTCAGTTTTCTAACAACTATTATAATAAATCTAAAAGTTAATTGTTGCGGTTTATACTTAATTAATATTTATTATTTAACTATGATGAATGTAAAAATTTATTAGTATTTCGCTTTAAATTACAACTTTTATTATAGTTAGGTAGGTAGGTACTTATTTATTAAAATATAATTAAAATGCCCAGTTGATTTTAAGTTAATTTGTGTCCAGGTTACTTAATAATCGAGTTGCCCAAAGCAAGTGTCCAGGTTTTACATTTTAAAAGTCGCGGGATCAACACATTAATTAAAAGGTAAAATAAAATTTATTCTTTCTCAATACGCATGCGACTCGTGCTTGACCGCACGTCTTGTCCTTCAGATTCTAGGTAAAATATCGATTGGTCAGGTGTTAGGCGTAATGTAAATAGCCTTATCTTCAAAACAATACCATAATAATATTACAGTGATTAGTATTTAAAATGCAAAGGAATTTTTTTAAGGCTGATAATGATATGAGCGTGCAGGGTAAGAAACCTGTGAGGTCTACCAGCTAATAGGTATTGTAATATGCGCGCAAACACAAACAGTCTCTTGTCCTTCTCTCTAAATCTATTATCTATAGCTTAATAGTATACATCCATACTATTAATATTATAAATGCGAAAGTAACTCTGTCTGTCTGTCTGTTACTCAATCACGCCTAAACTACTGAACCAATTTACATGATTTTTGGTATGGATATATTTTGATACCCGAGAAAGGACATAGGCTACTTTTTATTGCGAAATATGAACCACGGGCGAAGCCGGGGCGGACCGCTAGTAGGTAATAACTCCTATGAGTTATTACTTATTATACTCTGTCCATTATATTATTTGCTTTTTGACAGCTTCACGCCTATGTTTAATTGTATTGTCTATGTTAAAATGTCATACAAATAATTATCGTACTTCATGGACAGGTCCCGCCCACTTAGTGATGCCTACACAGAATTATTCAATGATGGGTCGATAGATTAAAATAATCGATAGAAATACTCTGTAAAATATATCCGATACAGAAAAACTCTTCTATTATGTTATATAATTTAAACGTAAAGACAACCAAATTGTAAGATAGAAACCAATAAATAATAAAATATTAGTTTAGTTTAGTTTTAACATACAATGCATAGATATGTGGTCTTATTATTACATATCTTATTAGTACATTTACGTTGTAATTATTATTTACGTACCTGATTCGATTTATGATAATATTTTGAATTTATAATTGAAATGGTATCACAATCGATAATCTTTTGAACATCACTTCTGGTATCACCCGTCGAGCTGTCAAAAAGCAATTCTTATAGTAGTTATAGTGGACAGACTATACCTACTAGCGGTCCGCCCCGGTACCTATGTACTCAATAGGTTAATGAGTTTATACAACACCTTATTTTCGAAGCCTAATAAATCACAGCTTGCTCGTTTCCTTTGTGATTGTTCGCAGTGAATCATGAATGGTGACTTACTTAAATGTTATTGTTTAACCCTTGCTGGCCTTATAAATGTTTTCAAGAACCATGCTTAGCTGGCGGTGTACCAATACTAATTAATTTCGAGGACAGTTGTGAAGACGAGGTTATTTTTTTTCAAACAACAATTTTTCATTATAATAGATACTTACTAGGTAGTAAAAGTTACATAATTTTCTCCATTGATAAAAAATTTCATCTATTATATAAGCCACATGTATTTTGTATTACTTATAGTAGTTACGACATAAAAGAGATGAAATTAATTATTTTGGAACTAATTCGTTTTTCATTACCTGGCAACCCTGAATTGGCAATGTAGCTGTCAAGTTGAATAAAAATTTGTTGTTTTTTTCGTGAAGTGGAGAATTATTGAGATAAAATTGTTATTTAGAACAAGAAATTTAAATAAAAAAGGAGACATCATGAAAAAGGTTAAACGTAGCGGTGTCCGTGATGTGGTGTATAAAGTTTTTATTCGGTGTTTGTCCGAATTTCAAGCTGGAAATTTATTGACTGATTTGGAAAACGTTTACAAACGTACAGCAGAATATACCGGTGAGATTCCATTTATTTTTGCTCAGTACTACGTAAAATAGAATATTCCATTAGTGGGTTGATGTTCCGACCGTCCCTCCATACATTTTTGATTACCTCTAAACACTTAACACAGACACTATTTCTTTAAAACTAATCATTTTATCACTTCTCTATAATGAAATGTGTGCGCGTTCGACCTTTTTAATCAATAATTTACAATATTTACTTAGAAAAACAACAGTAAAATACCGGAAAAATTTGACACTTCTACAGTAGTGTGCGTGACTTTTGCCAAGCGAAACACGACATAAAGCACGACATCTAGCGCATAGACTATATACTTATTACAGATCTAGCGCGTCAATGTCTAAACGAAAGGCGATGTTTAGACTAAGACGCGCTAGATGTCGTGCATTCGCGTTCGTTATCTTAAATGCATAATGAGCATAATTCTAATAAATCAAAGTTCTGTGTAAAAATTGAGTAATTTCATTTCCAATCGTTCAAAGAAAATAACAATAAAATAAAATAAAACTAATGACCTTAGAAACTATGTTTTTTTTTATTTATTACTCATTATTGTTCGTCCGTCGTAGGTCTGTAAACTGTATTGTACACTGAAGGTAAATGGTACTGTAGGTACTTTAGTTCGGCGTCGTCGCTCGTCGGCTTGATATAAAATTACATTCTTGATTTCATTGACACGCGCTATGATTTGCGCGCGGAATTTCTTGTGTTGTGAATTTATTTTTGTATGCTATGCATTTTAATTGATTCAAATTGCAATGTTTCTCTAGTATGCATTTGAGACTATATTGTAAATTGTAATAATTGATCGTGGGTATAGTAATTAATTATTCTAATAACGCAATTAGTAATATATGTATTTTCGGTGGGATTCAAAACAAAAAATTGGCCCGTGATTTTTATGAAATTTCACCACATTGCAAATCACATCAATCATAGTTCATACACATGTATGACGAAAGTGATTAGTATTGTGGCTAACATTGACTCATCAGTTCATCACTGAAACCAGTGATAAATCAGTACCTATATCATATTGTGTTTGAATATTTTTAAACAATGATATAAGTATACAATTATTATAAATCGGTAAACTATCAAAGTAATCACAAACTTGCAAACATTGGTAAAATGTCCAGTAGTTTATGAGCCTATTCATTACAATCAAACAAACAAACAAAGTTTTCCTCTTTATAATATTAGTGTAGACAAACACTATGAATACGATCACGAATGCAAATTTGGGGATTTTCTAATTATTGCTAAATAATACTTGAATTCGTTTTGAAATACTCTATAATTTTTAGTGTATAAATAGACATTTATAATGTGGTGCTCATTTTTTTTGTACTGCTAACGCTATTGTAGGTACCTATTTTCGTTGTTTTATTTCAAGTGAACACGGCCATACAATTTTGTCACGAGCCGCCTATGATTGTAGGTACTTTTGTTAGGCTCCTTCGTCGTCCGCGTCGGCTCGAAAGTTCTTGATTTCATTGTCACGCGCTATGATTTGCGCGCGGATTTTCTTGTGTTGTGAATTTATTTTTGTATTATTATTATTTTTTATTTATTTTTTTATTTTATTGATTCAAATAAAATATTTCACTAGTATGCATTTGAGACTATATTGTATTATGTATAATTTATCGTAGGTATAGTTATTCTTATAACGCAGTTATATTTTCGGTGGGACAATTTGACCCGTGATTTTTCTGAAATATCACCACGTTGCAAATCACATCAATCATACACACGTATGACGAAAGTATAGTGGCTATAATTGACTCATCAGTTCATCACTGAAACCAGTGATAAATCAGTACATATATCATATTTTATTGTGTTTGAATATTTTTTAAACAACGATATATACAATATTATTATAAATCGGTAAACTACCAAAGTACTTCCGAATTTTCAGACAGACAAACAAGTAGTTTGAACACGCAGTTTTCTTATACTAGTAGCAAAAATCAAAACCATAATATTATGTTTCCCTACTATATTTTACTAAAAGTCGAGTGCGTCGAAATCGTAAATAATAATATGTTTTTCACCTTCCTGGTTATTTTCCCATAGTAAATAGTGTTTTAGGTTTGTTGTTGTAGGTAGGAATAATAATAATTATTCTTACATGTTGGTTATGAAATGTATATTGAAATAATTTACTTTTACAAATCATTAGTGATATAAGTTTTGAGTGAAAATGCTTGGATCAGCATAATATTATATGGTACTTCAAATACATGTTTTGATAAAAAAAACAATAGTGTAATAAAATAAAACTGCGTTTTATTGTAATCAATGTTGACAATTTTAAATTCCAAAATTATTGATCAATAAAATAGTTTACACCAACAAATATAACTTTTATTTTTATAACAATCGTTCATAATATAAACCGTAGCAGGTGGCGTTTTGAAGTTCTGTCTACTCATACAGAAAAATGGAAAACTTGTTTTTTTTGTAAACAATTTATTACTCATGTTGTTTGGCAACTCGAAGCGTGGTCGTCCGTCGTAGGTACTTTTGTTCGGCGTCGCGTCGTCGTCCGCGTCGGCTTGATATAAAACATTCTTGATTTCATTGACACGCGCTATGATTTGCGCGCGGAATTTCTTGTGTTGTGAATTTATTTTTGTATGCTATGCATTTTAATTGAATCAAATTGCAATATTTCTCTAGTATGCATTTGAGACTATATTGTAATAATTGATCGTGGGTAGGTATTGTAATTAATTATTCTAATAACGCAATTATATTTTCGGTGGGATTCAAAACAAAAAATTGGCCCGTGATTTTTATGAAATTTCACCACATTGCAAATTATATATTATACAATTACAATTACAATTATTATAAATCGGTAAACTATCAAAGTAATTACAAACTTGCAAAATATGCTTTTCCGAATTTTCAGACAGACACACAATTTTATTAGTTTGTTTTAGCAAAGTAGGTACCTATACCTATACGCTTACGTCGCGCGTCGCGTCGTCGAAAACGGTGCGCCCAGAAACAAACATACCTAATTCAGTTACAATCCTTTTTTTGTTCCGTAATTTATTGTATTTATTCTAATACGATTTTTTTTATTCGTCGGCCAGTTCTACTAGGTATAAAAAGATAAAATTGAAATATAATTATTGTAGCGACAGCCATATTATGTTACTATGTTTTCGTAAATATGTTTTTCACCTTCCTGGTTATTTTCACATAATCTTATCTTATGAATCTTTTATTAAAATGAATCGCAAAATGTGTTGGTAAGCGCATAACTCGAGAACGGC
>CAJQZN010042385.1:0-44905 GCA_907164685.1 Colias eurytheme | reverse complement strand
AATTATAATTGCATTAATTAGGAGTAATTGTAGTTATAAAATTATTCTTTAGCTGGGTTCGTGTTGTATTTTATCCGCAAACCTTTATATTTTTATAGTAAATGTAAACAATTCTGTCGCAACTGAAATCAGTTCAGTTTATCTACGCTACCACTTTTTATTGTGGCTCTTATCGTTTCAATAATCGTGGACATTATTCGAATCGACTTCGATTAAACGCGATAGCGGTGTTTATAAATAACGACGTGCCAGCTAATCCATTATCGTGGATTACTGCGATAAGTGCTATTTGCCTATATGCTCTAGTGACATACTTGAGATTTATTTTTTATTGGCTTTTAATTAATCGTTTCCCCCTTAATATTCGCTACATGGGAATATTGAATTGTAGGATATCAAAAAGGGACCAGTGTCGATTGTTATTTTTTCGCAGGAGGTCCTAGAGCTGAATTTAGTTGAGGTTTTTAATTTTTATGATCAATTTGAACTTTGCTATAATATTGGGAAGTGATTAAGGCCTGTGAGTAGATAAACTACCACAAAAAAGAGACTTTTTTAACATCATCATTAACACTGTGAATTATATTTTTCCTGCAGTTTGAAATACGTAGTTGTTTTAATACATATATTTAAGACTAGCTTCCGCCCGCGACTCCGTCCGCGCGGATGTCGGTCTTCGCGTGGATGGTCTCCATTTTGATTAACTCTGACAATGACATCTTATAAATATCTATTGAGGCCTATAATAATACGCAACGTGAGTTCGTGGTTCTACAGAACGGCGTCTATGGATAAAACTGAAAAATTAAGATTAATTTTTGTTCTACGTATTTTTCCAGGATAAAAAGTATCCTATTTTACGCCCAGGATAATAAGGTATAATTATACCAAGTTTCATCGAAATCGAACCGTTAGTTTTCACGTGATGTCTTCACATACAGACAGACAGACAGACAGACAGACAAAAAAAATTTTAATCACATATTTGGGTTTGGTATCGATCCAGTAACACCCCCTGCTATTTATTTTTTCAATATTTTCAATGTACAGAATTGACCCTTCTACAGATTTATTATATATGTATATGTATATATATATATAGATTTGATACTTGATAAAATTTAATGGAAATGTCGCCGCCTGTATTAAGTTTTATATATTATAGTGTAGGTGAGTAAGTGTTGTTGTACCTAGTGATTGTAGTGGGGAATAGTTGGAATTTTTAATGATATAATTAACATATAAATTAATAATATAGGATATAATATTATAGATTAGGTAATCCTAATATTGTAAAATAGAAATGCCCTAGTATAATTCATTCGACAAAATTAAATTAACAGCTAAAAAAAAAAGGGATATTGAATGTTTTCAATTATATGCTAGTGCATACCTACCTAATCATATCAACACGTACGAGCAAAAGGAGTTCCTAGGACCTAAGTAATAAAAAAAAACAAATATCACAATCAATTTATAATTAGCTGAATAATCGCAAAAAAACATACAGTCGCATTGATTACTTCCTACTCTCGAAAACGGTTGCAAATAGCGTTGCATTGAATGCACGCCTTAACGAAATCTTAAACAGCAATAATACCTAGAAATCCATTATGTATCTAAACGAAGACCAAACCAACCAACTGACCGTTATCAGCGCCGACAATGACTAACATAATTTCGGCGCGAAAATAAAAAACTGAACAAATTATATCCAGATGCTTGGTACATAGAAAGTCGGCGCGTGCTGGACGGTCCACAAAAAGTGATGACGACTCATAATAGATAGATCCGTGCAATTCCACACGTACAACTAAGATATTTATTGTTGTATCTACGCTGACACCGAATCATTTGATTAGGACGGTTTTTAACTATTTGTTAGACAGAATTACTTGGATTTGTATGCGTTTTTATTAAAGGCTTGAGAGCGGTGTGAGAGGGTTTTCGAGCGCGTTAGTTTTTTTCCGATAACTGTTGAGATATTCATTTAAATTATACAGTGTAAAGGATTATCATAATGTGCGTGAAATGTTCAAGGTAACTAATATATTTAAGTTGATATCGATTAATACTGTATTCGTATAGCTTTCAAAATACCACATTGTATGTGACCATTTTTAAGGGTAGATGAAGATATGCGATAGATGCATAGAGTTTATTGTAGAGTTGTTAAAGAGGTTCAAGTTTTACCATCAAACATTTTATCTTAGGCCGATTGTTTATTTTGGACATTTTCAACAATTTAATGTATTATCGTAATATTTTTACTTATCCGCAAAACACTCAAACAATTTTAACTGATAATTGAATAACTCGAACTACTGTAAGGTGCTATTATTAATACCTATCTTACAAATATTTGCACAATAATACATAAGACTAGATATAGACATAATGTTATTTTTGTAAGTTAATTAACGTAGAAATAAGAATAAAAAAATACGACATAAATGGTCTTGTAATTGTGCTCTATCAACATTGTTAAACTGCAAAGTATATGACTACATAGTAGACAGACATAAAAATGTATCAGTTATATCTTGCAACATTTACGATCGAGACTCGAGTTAGTTTTCGATTAACAAATTGATCGTGTCGATATTGACTATTTAGTGTGTAGCCTTGTCGAGCACGCGCTCCGCCCGTAATAAGCTCCATCTGTCGGATAAAGCGGCGACACCGTTACCTTTCTCAAATCACGTACACTATTGTAATATCCAATCGCCCAGAAATGAGATTGCGGCTAACAAGTTATTTACATTGACGTTTTAATATGGAGATCTGAAAAAACTATTTAAAAAGGTAATTATAATGTGGTGTCCGTAATAGCCACCGTACGCGCCGGCATGCAGCCTTTGTGACGCAGCTAAACCCCGAGATTAATTTTGGCGTCACAATGAACCGGCCGAACGATACATGCCTCAATAAATATCTTGCGATATCGATTTGTCAATTCTAAATTTCGAAAGCTCCGCTCCCGGCCGCGATGGGATCTCGGCAGTTTTTTGGAAAAATGATTAATATAATGGATGCGGACGGATAAGTAGTCGAGATTGACGCGGGGTCTGTGACCGTGTGAGGCGGCGGGGCGAGGGGAGTGAATGTGAAAAGCTGTGAGGCTGCATTGCGCAGGCGATGCCAAAAACTAACCATAATTTACGGACTACTTGCCGGACGGCCGCTGACGACACGCGCGGTACTTTTTTACTACACCCCGATCCTGTTACAAAGCAAATTTCTCACGAGCACCTGAGACAAATTTTGGAAGTATTAAGCGTTAATGAGCTTCGAAAAATCAAGAATGGTAATAAGTACATACGCAACTCGGAGATAATTTGCAGTACCCACACTGTGGTGGTACTGATATAATTACCAACTCAGTTTTCCTCGTTATAAGCACAGTTATAGGTAGTTAGAGTTACTAATACAGTAAATTGATTAGATCAACAATTACTCCACTGAAAAAAACAATGTAGAGATGAATATCTCGCAACCCATAGAATGCCAACCATGACATTGACTGAAAGTTAAACCAGCAATTAACTGTCAATTTATCGATATCAGAATTTTTATAATGTTAATGAGTTATGAGTCGCAAGAATATCAACAAAAGAAATATTTTGCTCGTTTATATTTGCTACGTGAGAGGATTCCCTTCGACGTGGGCGATCATGACACATTACTACAATAATGAAACCCAGATATAGATTATACAAGGCACGTTGTATCGATCATTGCGAAGGATCTCTTGGCATTGCCATTATAATTTAAAGCAGTTTAAAATATTCATCGAAACCTGCGTACATGCAAAACAAAGGCATCACTTCAGGGGACTCGCAATCTAGCGATTACCTGTATTTTTTGCCCCCCTCATTATGCAGATTCTGGCGAAAAAGGAATAAATTTAATAACACGCATTCGTGAGCTCGCCTTATCGAACGCACTTGCTTCTGATAATCTGCGCGCGCGCTGCAATTACCGCGCGGGGCGGGGAGCGAGGTGCCTCAGAAAGCCAATTCGGTTTTTAATTTAAACTTTCGCAATCCGTTCTGAAATCGCCGACTACTTCAACTTACCTAATCCACTGGAAATGCTATTAAGTTCCGGTGTAATAATAAAACCTATTTGTTGTTCAATTTAAAGTAAATAAATTACTAATTGGAACGACATACTTTTTAACAACAGTGCTAATATGGTATTGCGTAAACTCGTTTGACATAAATTACTTTTTCGTTAAATTATTATATTAATATTGAGTAATAGTTGATAAATTGCTATTCTTTATTCTACCACGGTCTTGGTGTTTTTGTAATAGCAAAAATGTCTTGTTTAATAGCCATAGTCTATGATCTGTCTTTATCTTTTCTCCCCATTCTGTCTCTCATATTCCATATTGTACAAATCATAGTGTTGTTAGATCACGCTTGTAATCCAATATATTACTTAAATTAATACATGCCGTGTTGTAAGGAAGCTTCAGCTTTGCGGTACCCTAATGGCTGGCGTCCACTAGGCGGATCGGGCCGGGCCGCATCGCAACGCAAAAATACGCCGGCCTATGTTTTGTATGAAACATCGTCCATTAGCGACGGAGCGGGCCGGGGCGGGCCGCAACGCATTGGCGGATATCGCTTCGCAGGCGGATTTCTGCCGGCGGTGCGCTGCGGCCCGGCCCGCCCCGACCCGTCTAGTGGACGCAGGCAGGCGGATGTAAGCGGCGAGCGTCTGTTAGATAAAATCCGCCTAGGCGATCCGCCGCGCCCCGTACAGGTGGACGCAGGAGCAATCAGCGCGTCCATTAGAGACGGCCCGTTGCGATGCGGCCCGGCCCGATCCGCCTGTAATGGACGCCTAGCATAATAAGGATAATCTGAGCACCTGAGTGCAATTAATAATGGACGGGTGTTTTCGGTAAGTAACTACGATTGTGCAAACACTGTTAAGATGGAGATACGGGTTAAGTAACGGTGTATGTTTGTGTCGGATTGTGTCTATGTACCTACCGAAGGTTAGGGGAAGAAACTTTGACGTTAATTTTATTTTGAGTCATCTTTTTAGTTTCGCTTAATGTGGCCAAAGTCTTCTTATCCTTTTTAATTACTCTAAATCTATAAGTTTCCAGGTGTATCTATTATTATCTATAACAACTTATATGTTACCCATCTCATTTACATATCGTTTGTTTGGACACATGCAAAAGTAAAAACTTACTTACACGAATCTCTGCAAAAGGAACACCAACGTCTCGTCGCCTGGCATTCAAAGAACATTAAAAAGTAATTAATAAAAATTAATTTGCCGATATCAGTGTACCATTCCATTCCCATAGCCATCAATGAAAAAGGCTCATTAGCGTTTTTGCCACGCGGTGTGACGCGTAAAAACTGACGAATGCTCCACTTTGCTTTCATTTTTAAGGAAATGTATTGTCGATCAATCCGTTTTCTCGGAAGCGTGATGAAAGTTGGTGCGTAGCGGGTGCAGGGGCGTTGAAGTGGCGGATCAAGTCAAAAGCGGCCAAAAACTGGCCCCGTATAGCCTTGAATGGCTTAGCCCTCTGGTCACGAGCAAATAGCTGACGTGGCCCGCGGCCCGCCGCGCCCTGCATACATAATGCGCGGCGCAGCGCATAGGGATGGTGTGGAGATGACGTCTAATGTTCTTGACTTATGTCATTTTAATAGATTTATGAAGTCTAAGAACTCTTAACTGCTCCTCATCTTTGAGTTAACTGAGAATCACATTTGTGCCGTTGCATTGATTATGAATACCGTTATTAATAAAAGAAACTATACTTTGAACATATTCAATAGCAACAAAAAGTTACAAAAAATAATTCGTAATTACAAATAATCAAAGTATTCCGACATTAAAAATCGTGGCATTCAATCACTCCGTCACTAACATTACATCTCATCTCCATTTGCAAAATACCATCTCGTATTCACAATATTGATTAATTAAAATCACAAATAATTTTCCGATAAAATCGACCGCCGACTCCACGCCACCCGTATCAGTAATGGAGTATTTCGTATTTGTTTCATTTTCATTTTTTGCCAGTGCGATTACTCGAACGGCTCTCATGCTTCTCCGCGAAATTCGGGAGCCTCTCAGCCGTCCAGCCTCCAGATATTAATTATTGATTGACGATAAAGCATGCGTAAATGTAACGCTCACTGTGATTACGGACCACTTTTTGCATTACCACCAAACACGATTTCAGTTCTGGTATCGTATAATGCAGGGGATTATTTGGGAACTTAATGTTCGACTTGTGTCTTGCCTTTGTTTATAATGGAGCTGAAGTTTTTGTGAATATTAAAAAGGTTTATATACAAGTAGAATCTTATATATAAAATTCTCGTGTCACAATGTTAGTCCGCATACTCCTCCGAAACGGGTGGACCGATTCTCATGAAATTTTCTGTGCATATCGGGTAAGTCTGAGAATCGGCCCACATCTATTTTTCATATGTACCACGGGCGAAGCCGGGGCGGACCGCTAGTAAATTATAAAATTATCAAGTTATAATATAATATGCTCTATAGTATTCATAATTTTGAAATGTAATAAAGGGAGAACCGTTATAAAACTTCCAGGCACTCATTATGGAGTAAGCTGTAACTGTCCTCTACATCAAAATGACAAATTAATTTCTCATATATTGTCAAAGGGGAAAGTCGGTGATAGCAATCACCATACATCGCTAATAAAGGCACAATAGGGTGGTTAATTGCTAAAAATTCTCAAAGAGCTCAGCTGTCGTCTGCGCCGGCGCAGCCTGAAGAGTTCATAACGAACACCCCACTTTATAATCCATGCTTAGCGTTGCCTTTGAAGTAAAAATGTGGAGCGTTTTGAAAACTTGCGGGCATTCTTAGCGAAAATTAAAATTAGCAAAAAAATCTAATAGCAATATTCATTCAGTGTTATAGATTGTTAATGTATAAAAGTCATTAAAAAAAGAGTCTAATTATGTACTTACACTCTACAAGATGTATTTGTACAATAATAATTAAATCAGATGATTAATTCTGGTATTTTTTTGAAGCTTTTGTCATTCCTAAATTGTGAATGCCAGGGAAGATACCCTGGAGGATAAAAGCAAAATAAAATTAACATTCTCAGTCTCTCTGATAGTTTATAATAGACAAACAATAGATGTGAACTATAGTTACACATAACCTAAAAAATAAGCCCCATGTTAACATGGCCCCGTATATAATCGTTAAAACCGTCCACAGTTTTCGCTGTAGCGCCAAGTGTGCATTGTGTCTAAAACAAAGGATTCCGTAGCACCACTCGAGCTTAATTTTTGAGTGCGAGTTAGTATTTGAATTGGTTTTAATCGTGGGATAAACAATGGGGTGAGAGCTGTGTACACGACACGCCCAGGCCATGTGCGTTTCGCATTTGTTAAACGTTTTAATACCTGGGAGTTGTTTAATTCAATTTGTATTCCATAATTCTTTGGTGTTCGCTCATTGTTGTCGCATGGGACAAGTCTGGTCAATTGTGGAAAACAATTGTTAATTATAAGGAACATTTTGAGCGAATTATTCCGTTCAGTCGGAAATTGTGTATGTTATTGTCGAGCCAATTTAATAGGCAACATTTGACGTCTATCAATGTTATCTTCGTAGGGTGGTAACCTGCTTAAAACATCGATTAAAGTATTATATTTTTTTTTATTATTATTATGTCAATAATTTATTATGATTTTTATTCCCAAGTAATCTATGCATTCGATTCTAGATGTCAGATTTCGATTTTTAGAGTAACGTCTCTGGTATTTAAAAAGAAAAAAGGTTTATTGACACAAAATTGTAGCAACGTCAGTTCTTTAAATCAGAAATTGTTTATTATGTTTAGAATGGTTTATCAGTAAAATAAAATCCTAAAATTACTTGTATCGGTCATTATTATTATAAATATGTAATCGTAATTGAAAAAAGTTAAGCAAATGTGCAGTTCTAACAAAACGAAATATCATTTTATTCTATGTCGTCGTTACTAGGTTACGTTGTTGAATTTTGTTGAACTGTCAAATGTTGCCTATTAAAATGGCTCTACTATAAGTCGTTTTCTTTAACTTTTTGTATAAAAACACGCTTGTTTCTTATAATGTTTACGCTAGACATTCTTCGCATTGCTCGCACGATTGCTGGTATTCCTAGCATAGTTAAAAGATAATTAAAGACTTAATATCACTTTGTATCAGCTAAGCGCATGCGTCAATGGTTCTTCGTGCAGCGTACGTATGTAGATTACCGTTTCTGTTATAAAACATTTCGAGGTGCATAGTAAAGTCTATGTAAATTGTGTGTGCTATCCCAGGGGCAGGGGTGAGTGATGCGAAACGCGTGAGCAATCATCGCGATCGGCGACTGCGCAGGGAAATGACGGAAACAGACGAATATTGATGGCCACGAATGTCTATGTGTGCCAGCATATTATGTGTGCGTGACCACGTTAGGGTAACTGCGAAACATAATATTTTGATACGTTGATACCTTTTTTTATGAAACGTTTTGATGCGAAACATCATAGATATATACATATATGGCTATAGGCTATTTTATTTTAATGGTAAATAGATGTTATTTATAAACACACGATAAGTCAAACAGAACGGAAGGTATTAAACTACTTAAAAATTTTTTTAATCAGTGAAAGATATTGAATACAAAGCATATCAAATCATAAAGATATTCGATCGACTTAATGATTGTTTTCTATAAAATAAAGTGCCCATTACGTCGAATTTATTATCAACCTGTCCATATTGAATATATTTAACATAATACTGTATTTGTTTCTCATGCAATAAATCGTTAAGTTGACAACCCTAGGTCGATGGTTACTATAAGCACACTATAAGCCAATGTTTTTATGATGCAGATATTAGTAATCCACTGTTAAACACATGCTATGCAAATACATATTTATACGGCATTAGCGATTACGTATGCAACTGCAGTTTTTATTTTTTATTGATTTTTCAAAAGAAATAAGAGTCATGGCCTCACGGGGTAACAAATAACAGTTGAGTGAAGCAGTTACTAATTATATCAAAGGGATATGTACTATGATAACCTTTAGTAATGTTGCTTTGTTTACTAAAATTGTTGTGTTTATATTTATGAGATTTTCCAGGAAATTTTAATATTCAGAAAGCTCAATCAAATAAGAAATATTGTTTTCGCATTAAACATGCAAAGAATATATTTGTTATGCGGTTCGGGAAGATTAATCAACATTACCTATCACACATACTATCATTGCCTATTAAAAATAAAATAGTGACAATATCTAGATATTAATTAAAACTATTTAGTAAAGTTGTACTCCTGCACAGTTAGTTGTACAGCTGAGCTACACTTAGAGATCAGTTTTGCATACTAGAGAATATTACAATAAAGAACATTCTTATACTTCTATATCTTCTTGTGCTTCCAATTCGTCCATACTGCTTCCAATAGTTCGCCAAAATCAGCATTTCGCAAAATTATTACAGACTTTGATAAGATCACATGAAAGTGAGATAGACATATTGTGTGCACTTGTCACGCACACATGTCGCTTCTATACATCATATGCGTGGAGGAAGTGGTTTTGGAAAACGCACGCACGGCTATTTGACTTGCATGCTGGTCACTGGATTTGAAATGACATGACTCGCTTGTTCTTAAGCGATAATGCGTGTACATGTTAATTTGGACGGATTTTGTTATGTACACTGGTGTTTGCCATGTGTTAATATGTATTACTAGCTGTTGCCCGCGACTTCGTCCGCGATTAGGTCGTTTTTCGTCATTCGTCGTTTAAAAAAAATACGTGACACTTTATTTTTGAATGTTCTTAATTATTGTCTCTTATAAAATTTAACTACTTACATTAAAATTGAACACTGATAAGAAAATCTTAAAATCTGAAGAAAACATGAATGAATGTGATTTAAATTCTACATTACTTAGTATCAAAATATAATAATCTAAATTAAATGTAGATTAACAGTTTGAGCACACCATTATAGAATATGTACTTAAGTATTAAATTACGTTAGTTAACATAGTAACTTTACTAAAAACACGATGACTTTCTTTCGCGCTCGGTACCACAAACTAAGCATGTTTGTGGTAAGTGGCCCGCGTGACGCGTCACTTGACCCCCCGCGAGTTCCCCTCCGTTGCTATGCGAAAATACATTCGTTGCTCTATTTTAGGAAAAATTTTAGGTAATACTGTGGCCTGGGCGTTATAACACGTCCAGGGAGTTCATGAGTGCCGATATCACCATCTTGAGGAAAAGCTTCTAATGTCGATTTAAAACTGCATACATACGAATTAACCTGTTCTAAAATTGTGAAATGAGTTCAGTTTTAAATTTGAGAAATATTGATTTCTTGTATTCCACTATTCGTTGTAGTCGAATACAAAATATAGGTATTTAAACAAACTTAGGTTGGCCTACAGGCAAAAGGGATCCTATCAAATGGTAAACTTGACCTTGTATCTTAAAAGTAAGCATGAACGGACCTTCTGATAATTATTGAGCACCAAAGGATCATTTGAAACGCGCTACTATAAGAGCGAATATTGTCTAATAACAGTTTACATTGCACAGTATGTTCCTCTAAAAGTAGTGATTTCAAAGGTTCCGGTGTATCTTCAAATGAAAGCCGACTCCTTACTACACTTTAAAGCATTACAAAAAGAACATACTACGCCTTTACAGAAGATGATCTGTAATCAATTGTGAGGTTATAAGCAAACCCACTTTTATATTTGTCAGACCACACCACCGAATTCGTAGATTGTTTACCTCAAGTCATTAAGACTATGACGAAATCTGTCTGCAGTAAGACGGGCCTCTCGCTATTCGTCCGTTTCCAGAGACCGAATAGTTTCAATTCTTAATCTTTCATTAAACAAACTTATTAATCGTTCTTGTCTCATATAATTGTAATATTCGCGTCCCTACTCTAGTCATTGCTTATACTCATGTTCATCTTCAAGAGATCGAATAATATTATGATGCATCCTATCATTTGTCAAACGGTCTTCATATTGAGTAAAGTTTCAGATTCTCGAGATAAAATATGACTGTCGTGATCAGTAGTGAGACGTAATTCCCTCTCAGTGAGGGTTTCTGTCTCACGGGATAGTACAATATGCCGTTTGCGATCAGCTGTGAGACGTCATACCCTCTCAGTGAAGGTTTCGGTCTCACGGGATAGTAGGGGAGACCGGGTTTGGTTGTCTCACCGGTTGGTTGTCACAGCGGTCTTAACACAAAACTGAACTATCGAATAAGTCTGTTGAACAGCGTGGCAAGAGCGATACAGTGACAACGCTGTCCCCACTTCACCCTTCGCGTCAGACCGCCCCGATCTGCCGTGAGGGCCTCACACGTGTTTATTGTTTTCGCACAGATTTTTTATGATATTAGGACCGAATATGCTCCTCATAACATCACTTTTTGTGAACGAAACGACAGCGCGGTTTAATTTAATGCCAACACCATTAGAAAAAAGGATTATTATTAATTGTGAAAAAATATCATGATTTACACTATTAACACTCTTTTAACATAAAATATAAGTCTGTGAGTGTGTAAAAATAAATCCAGCTAATTACACATCAAACTTATGTTTATAATTAGGTATACGACATGAAAATATATTAATTACCAAGCAATAATAATACAGATAAGCAGTGGTGGCTCAGTGGTGAGACCTCGGACTTCGAATCGATAAGTCCGGGGTTCGAGACCAGGCGAGCGCGCAGGAAATAATTGATTTTTCAATTTATCTGCGCATGTTGTAACATCACCACTGCTCGAACGGTGAAGGAAAACATCGTGAGGAAACCGACATGTCGAAGAATTAAAAAGTTCGATGACATGTGTCATCCGCCAACACGCACTTGGCCAGCGTGGTGGATTATGGCCTGTACCCTCATAGGAGGCCCGTGTCCCAGCAGTGGGAACGTATATGGGCTGATGATGATGAATAATACAGATAAATACTGAACATAAGTAGGTATAATAGATATTAAGTAGTATTAGTTAAAATATACTTGGACTGTTAGTCAAAGTTTATTTTTACTAACAACATGTAAATGAAGAAGAAATAATAATTACCAACGAACTAACCTTTTCTATAATACTTAACACGGCACATTTTTCAAATTATCTTGCTCAACCCTGCTCAAAAATTTGAGGGTTTTGTTGGAACTTTAATATGTCAAAACTATGATATATCTAAACTACGATACAACTTGCTTGCGGAAATGCTCATTACAATTGTGAATCTAAAGAATAACTAACAACATACTATTCAATTTTATTGAGCTGATGAATATCTTTTGCCTGGAAGAAATCACCGTCGCCTAATAAATATACTGTGTTTTCTTATAAAACCGTTACATAATTTATTTTATCTACTTAAATAATGAAAATGATATTATATTTATAAAATATAAAACATATTATGTAAAATGATTAAAAATAAATAAATGAAGCAACTACGATTCAAAGAAAACATCTTTTTCAGTGTTAAAATGCTCTTAGCAATCCTGGATGATGAACTGTATCATGTACTCTGATCCCAGTACGGTCGGTACCTCGATAGCCATAACGATAAATATTATAATCAGATAACCGCAAAGTCAAAATAAAAACATTACTTGTACAGTTGTGAGTGCAAAATTTACGTTTCATTTGGAATAACATTTTTTTCGGTACTAAAACGTAGTCGTTTGATATGTGGTTGGCTGCCCCTCCTCTCCTTCCTGAAAAATATCCTCCAAAATTTCCCGAGATACTTCCAATGATTGAACCATTGGACGTTGGACATTAACTTCAGTCAAAAATTGACGAAGCGGATGATTACTAATTTCCACTTAATCCTCGCTGCTACTATCTTTACCATCAAATCATCAATTTTCAAGTGGTGTTGTAAAAATATCAGCAGAAATCGTCTTCCAAAGGCGATATAATTTTATGAGCATTGAATCAGTAAATAACAAAATCAAAAGTTTACTGTAAATCTATAAAAAAAGCTACTTACAAATAAAATTTTATCAAAAACTATACTGTTCCCAATGCACCTCAAAATAATAAAAGGATTCATCATTTTATTATTTCATTCTAAAAGTGTAATATAATACCTACCAACAAAAAACATGAATTGCTATCATTATAAAAAATAAATACCTATAAGTAACTACTTACTTTTTGTGGGAACGCATGATGGTGAAAATTCACAAAACACGAAGATTGCATTTGATATTTTTGGTTTTATGGCATTCAATTGCTTTATAAATATCACTACATAGTATAAAAAAAGTCGCTTTCTCTGTCCCTATGTCCCTTTGTATGCTTAAATCTTTAAAACTTCGCAACGGATTTTGATGCGGTTTTTTAATAGATAGACTGATTCAAGAGGAAGGTTTTAGTATATAATTTATTAGGTTTTAGACAAAGCGGACGAACCCGCGGGCGGTAAGCTAGTAAATTTATAAAATAAGGAAGATTTTTAAAATTGTAACTAATGAACGCAATCAATATTAGATGTATTAGATTAACTGTAGATAATGGTGTCTAGTTTTACTTAAAATAATAAACATCTACCCTCACTTTAAAAAAATGTAGTATATTTATTATTTACACGAAATATACCTTATAGGGAAGGGAAGATATGGGCTAAAGAGTTAAATAAATAACATAATTATATTTAAATTATTAATTTCCAACTGTGTATTCAGTAGTGTTAACATCTAAATTGATTTGATTTTTACGAAATCTCATAGATGGCGCTGTTACAAAATTAACATTATACAACTTACATTCTTTAAACTATGTTTCTCTTCCCAAGTTACTTAAATGGCATAATTTTTATAGTGTCAATCTAGATATTGTCAAACAACATTTATATATGCGTCATTTGATTATTAATTTCCAATAGTTAACGTGTGTTTGATTTTTCTAACACTTCATAGATGGCGCTGTTTCAAATTTGTCTTTATACTGCTAAGATTCATTTAACTGTTTCTCTGCCCAAATTACGTAAATGACATAGTTTTTATTTTGTAAAGCTAGATAATAGCATGGCTTACTCGAAACCAACATTTAAACATGAGTCTTTAGATTGTACGCTGTCGTAGTACACGGAATATGTAAGAAAAATAAAGGCTCACAGCTCCTCCCCCGAAGGTGATATCATGATAATATGTTTAAACTATCCTCACCCGACGTCTTAGGAATATTCATGCAAAATTTGAAGTAAATCTATGCAGTACTTTTCGAGATTAGCCCGGTCAAACATACAGACAAACAGACAAACAGACAAACAGACAAACAGACAAAAATTCTAAAAACTATATTTTTGGCTTCTATATCGATTATAGATCTTGGATTATGTATTCTTTTAAAAAAATATTCAATGTACAGTTTTGACTTTCCTACGATTTTATTATATGTATAGATATTGCATGGATTTTGAAATGCAGGTAATAACTGATTAACTGTAAACAACTGATTTGACAAACGAAACGAAAGAATTATAATTACTTAATGATTAAATAATTAAATTTCCTACTTTATTTAAGCACGCAAATTAACTTATACAGTATGTTTCCTGAATGTGTCTTAACATTAATTAATAATTTTTAATATTTTGTTATTTTGTTTTGAATGTGCGTTTGGTTAAGCATAGGAGCTTTTGCTACTAAAGTTTAACTTTTGGGTTGTATTTTTAACCCATTGAGCCCCGAACGGCCCGATCGGTCCACGATACAATAGATTTTCTATTGTGTCTGTGATTCCGGCGCCTGAGTTATTAATCTTTAAAACTATGAAATTTATTAACAATCATAAAAAATATATAGAATTAAAACAGATTATCTTACAATAAACTTTTTCCCGCGCTTTTTCCTACATTTCTCACCGATAACAAATTTCATACATCAACGCACACCGAGGATTTGATCTATTCATAAGCTATGTTATCCGCAACAAAATTGACTTGCAATATACTATTAAATGAAACCCATTAATGTGTTTATCTCGTATAGCTTCGACACGATACGATTTTATTCATAAATATCGTTTCGGTTCATGCGCACGACGCGATAAGCTCTCAAAAACGCTATCTAGTGCGTTAAAAAAATACATAATTGCGGTATTGCGTTAGAAATCGCACGCGTTTATGCACGCATTGGTATTAAGTAATTAATTCCACGCCCTGAACTATCGGCCGACAATCTGGAATCGCATCAAATGTTCGACAAAGCTTTGTTAATGAAGGAACGCTAGCAACGGTTCCAGAATAAACATATAACGCAATATAAAATTTTAACGATGTTTAAATCTATAATGTTCATAAAAAGATGCCCTTTAATTGACTACATGTGAACACGGATATTATAATCATCATATAATTCAAATGAAGGATTTTTCTAATGGTCGAATACGTAAGTGGATATATTTGTGATTGTGATTATATTTTATTTGCATATATTTACTGAATATCTTCGATTAGACTGAGAGTCTACACAGCAGACAACTACGCAGTCAAACAAATGTATTGTTGAGAAAAATCTTTATTTGAAGTAATTAATTGAAATGATACACACACATTATGAGACGATTAAATCTCGGTTTCATAGATTAAAACAAGGCGAGAAAGTAATGAACGTGTTGTTATAAAAACCTCATATCGTTTGTACCTATCAACAGATCAGTCAACTCTCCATTCTATTACTTATTCCGATGACAATGAACCGTTCCCCATATTACAATCGCCTGCGCAGTTTTTACTCCGATTCCGCCGCATAGCGCATGCAAACTACGTTGAAAAATAATTTTCCCTCTTAATTAGAATGGATATTTGCATAAACAAGCCGGGATCCCATACTAGGACGATCATTATAATAATTGTGGTTTTTTCACGTGAAAAACCTACGCGCTGTAACGGCTATACTGGCCTGGTATCGATACTTCGATAAGGGTGCGTGTGCGCTGATGGAATGGATGCAAAAATGTGGTAAAACATAATATGTTATAATAATAATTTGAATATGCATAAATATACATATTTTTCCTAGAGTAACGCATCAGGTGTATGGGCATTGAATGCCTGGAAACTATACAAAAAGAAAGAAAATAGTTTTATTTTGTAGTATGTATCTTCTAATTACGCAACACACCAATGCATTGCCGACATATTTTACCACGGAGCACTATAATTTAAACGTAGATATAGCTATTAAAATGAATCGATGTGCCCAAATAATTCCGTTACGCATTAGCCCCGTGTTTGTCAAACTCTTTTAAAGCGGCTTAAAAGGGAGGGAATTGAAAGTAAAGGGTTCTTATAGAATGGCATATCGCAAGTTTAATCTTAGCGGGCAAATTAGGATTAATTGAACTTCTTACTTATTCTTCAAAAACCTTTTGTAATGCGTTCGAAGTAATGACATAGAGCTGATAAAACTTCAATTTCCAACACGCTTATCTTTTATCTGCGATCAATTGAATGCACTTATAATGCAGTATTATCGGAATAATTCAATATCTAATTTAGTGATTAACTTTATCACTTCCATAGTTTTGCGATATGAAAACTATAATTATAATTTATAACCATTATGACATCAGCACAGTGATAAGTTATTTAATGATAGATTGGACTCTTATGCATCTATTACAAGCTTGTTATACATATAAAAAATACATACATATATTGCACAGTTACTAATAAGATCATCAAAATGTTTTATCAGCTTGAAACTTACTTGGACTTGGACTTGAAGTTGCAGACGTCCGAAAACAACATCCATAAAACTAAAGTTCCAGTGTGGGAAGAAATTTAGGCGGTAAACACAGCTCCATATCACCGCCACGCATAGTGCGTTGAATTAAGGGGTGCGGGGTAACGCCCGAGGGGTATCTATATCCAGTGGCGGTTAGACGCTCTCAGGTGTGACGCGGCGGAAGCCCGCTATCATTAACCTACCCACATGTAAGTGTACATGCACCCCCACATTCAAATGCTTTGTTTACGCGAAATGTCCTTACGGGGACGGATTAGAATATTGCTTTTGTATTGATGTTATTACGTACTAGAGACCGCGGTTTTACCCGCATTGCTTCTCTCCTACTGGTGGCGTGATGATATACAGCCTACATATTGGCCCGACCTGTTGGTCATATTCATGCAAAATTTGAAGTAAATCCGTGCAATACCTACCTACTTTTTTAATTTAGCCAGGACATATACAGACACACAGACAAAAATTCTAAAAAATATATTTTAGGCTTTGATATCGATTGTAGATCATGCCCCAAGCAATGATATTATATTTACTTAATGATCTAAGTATTATATATACGAACAACTTCAAACAAGAGGTATCATTGGCCCCAAGTATGTATTCTATAGATTCTTTATTGCAGTCAATAGCAAATGGGCCTGTCTCATGAAACGTTAATAAATTATGCTTATTAATGATTGAGCTTAACCTATGAAAGCAATTTAATTTTATGTTTTACTAAATATGTTCTAATGGTTTTGTAACATTCAACATTTAAGCCTCTTCATACCCTTTAATGTAATATAAAAAATAGTAAATGTAAATTTCTGATATAATAATTATCGGTTGACTGGTTTCAGAGATTATTCGTTATAAACAAACAAATCAATCTTTAACATGACATCAATAATAAAACTAAGAGTAAGAGCAATAGATAAATCACAGATAAAATAATACTTAGGAGTGAGGTTATACCGCTTACTGCAGCTGTAGGTATCTGTAGTAATTAGTATATTGAGTAATCTGTGAATATATCTTGTTACTCTTAGTTCTTAGTGTAAAGATATTTGATCTACTAACCCTGTTAACAACCCTGTTAATAACCCTGTTAATCTTCCTTCATGGTGTACCTAAATATCTAAAATAAATTAAACAAATTTATTGTCAATGTCATCACATGGCAGAGATACATTTCGAATAAAAGAGTGACATCTCTTTGATTTAATTGAACTATTACAGTGCCACAAACTTAACTGACCCGGTGGCAAAAACTGGAACTACGTTCCGCCATTTTGAAATGTCACATTTTCACAGACTTTTCATACGAAATATTTTGTTTAAATATAAAGAAATCGACATCAGTGACACCGTCACCGGGTCAGATAAGTTTGTGGCACTATACTAAAAAAACTTAACAAAATATAGTAAAACTATAGGATAGAAGAACAATGAATGCATCCCTGCTTCGCCTGAGGGGCCGGTGACACACACGACTACCCACCGGGCCTACAATACTAAACTACGAAATAATTAAATAATAAAGACATTTTATTGCTTTTAAATTAGTGACTATTTATATATTAATTGGAGATATTTACTTGGCGTGCGCTTTGCAAATTTTATAATGTTTTTGAGAAAAATATCATTTTTCAGTTTTTTTTTAGAGAGATTTTGAATGTAAATCGTTTTATTTGTGAGAATTTCTCATTCTTTTATGAATTCAAGTTCTAATTATTTGATTGTAAAAATGTTTTAAATGGACTACACCTTACCTTTGTTGTCTCTACATTACCACTCTACATCTGTATGTGAATTAATTTTTTACTTTAATTTCACTTCATTTTACTTTTTCTCGGTATCAATAATCTTAAATTCAGTAACCGTTACCTAATAAAATACATTTAATTTCCGATCGTATCGCAAAATCATGAATGTCTAATTGCACCCCATTTAACAAACGCAATATTTTCACATAAATAACGTGACGAAAAAAATAGAATAATTACGTATTATCAGAAAGTGATATCGCGATAAGTTAGGCCTGTTACTTGTTAGTGTAGCGATGCGTTCCCGTAATTAGTGTAGAATATTATATATTTACATGTAGACTGTAGGAAAACCTTTAATTATCCAAGAATCAAATCATTGCTATTACTATTAAATATGTACCTATTAAACTCGATAGAACTTCGATAACTGTAGAACTGAAATTTATATTATCAGACAGCGCTTTTTCTTGATTTTTTTTTTCATTATCATTACTATTAATTTTTAAAATATAATTATATTGCTGAATTTGATGCTCTTTGTTAAATATATATAGGAGAACATTACATTTTGTTTTCAAAAACATTGTTTAAAGTTGAATAATTAAGGGATTTTCTTCTATAATGCAGGCATTTTCGTGAGTTATCGTGATGAGATGTTTTCTTAATAAATAAGAAGCTGTGATGTATTATTTTTTACCACTTAAGTAACTGGGTTTTTATTTTATATAACTATATTTTTTATATACATATACGATGTTCTGTTGTCCCTTAATCCTGTTCGATACCCTTTGCCCTTCCTGTAGATATGTTTATTGTTAACTCAAATCGTTTGTATCCTATAAAAGTAACTTTCCAATATCAACAATTAATTTATCACTTCATTTTATTGTTTCAAGTATTTGTTCTGTGGCCTTGGCTTTTATACGATTTCTTCATGATTACGATTTAATAAAACTTGTCTTTTAATTTTCATGTATTTATAGGTTTGCTAAAATGTAAATTAACTATGGAATCTATTAAGTATGTGATTTACTTGTTTTATATTCAAGCAATGACAATGATAAAAAGTTACTTGTAAATAATATTATATACAATTTGTTTCACTGAAAGAAGTAGTAGGTAATTTTTTTGGATTAATTTTTGCTTCTCGATATTAACAGTTATCCACATTTATAATCAACTAGCCACTTTCCGCGGCTTTGCCCGGGTTTTTGGCATTTTCAGTGACTCCCGCATTTTTTGTTAAATTTTGTTAATACAGTGAAACCTGGTTAAGTGAGACATCAAGGGACCGGCAATGTCGTTTCACTTATAGAGGTATTCCACTTACCCAGTGTCTCAGATATACAGGTATAAATAAATATCTGTCTCATTTACAGAGGGGTGATAACGATTGTACCTTTCGTTTTGACATTTTTCAAATAAACATCTGTATGATAGTAAAGCGAAACAAAAACTGAAGGTAATTGAAGCTCAAAATTTGTACTTACGTACTTGGAATTACGTGTGGAATTTGTGGGTTGAATAAGAATGAGTAAACAAACAATTTTATCTCAGTTACAGAGGTTTATGCATATAAAATTTACTCGCTGTCTCAGTTATAGAGGTAACTATGATGATAAATCGAAAGAACAAATCCCAGATATAGAGGTTTACCTCGTCCCTCTAACAGAGGTAATTCAGTGCCAAAGTGTTGGGACCTCAGCATGAGTTCCAGTTATGGAGGTTTCTCACTTATCCAGGTCCCACTTAACCAAGTTTCACTGTATAATAATATCTCCTGAAAGAAAGAAATTCGAATAATTTGAAGAGTAATCTGCATCTACTGAAACAGCCTTGAATATTAAGTAATTTATTTGGATAAGGATTAATATAAACTGGTACGGTATTTTAATTAACTTTTTAATCATAAAAACCATAGATAAAAACTAATTATAATGACAAACTACAATAGTTACAGATATGGTATCGCGGGATTTTCTGAAGTTTATGATGAGTTGATACTTTTTTACTTTTTTTAAGTATTTCAGGATATATTGAATTTAATGAAAAAGCAAAGTTACCTTGGTTAACATAATTGCGGGTGTCGTAGGAATCTCTACTTTTTTTAGAAAATAAAATGAATGCCATATAAACCATCTCATAGGATTAGAATACATAACTAAATAAATAAAACATGCATTTAAATTATAAAATAATGCATTATTTGTTGCATGCACGAAATTAATAAGTTCAAAATTACACGCATAGCATTAATTTATCGCAAAGGTCTGCTGACATCAGCATGTCGGTTGGTATAGCATAAGTGCCTATATTTAGAATCTGTGCTGATTAAACGTTTAGAACAACGTATGTCTATGGTTTAGTCGACGTCAATTGACATTGTAACCTTTGGGACACTATCTAGTATCTGTATATCTACCGTCATTCACGCTTTAAGATTAAGATTGGTATTTTCAATTCAACGAAATAATTGATCGAATCTCTGATTCAGAACTTAGGAAATTGTATTTTGGATTTATGTACTAATGTTAATAAACATCATTTAACAAATTGTATAACAAATATTTTAGTTTTAAACAGATTTCTATATTAGAATGTTTAAAAACGTATGTTTTTTAAGCAATTTGTATATTCATAATTATTTGAAATATAAATAGATTTATTAAAACTCTTTTTTATACAAAAAATACAGCTAATTATCGTTATATTGATTGTTTATGTGAATACAAAGTAACTGATTAAATAGTGCAGATGTTATGTTAAACAAAGTTTAAAAAAGTGCGTAAGTTCTGTGTATTTATGATTCAAAGCCATGTTTTCAATACATATTATTTGTCACAATTTATTTTTATCGTGTACGATAATTACAGTATTGTAGGGGCTAGTGTTTTCGGTTAAAGCAATAGATTACGAATGATCGTACGGCTATCAACGGATGCGATAGTGGTAATAGTGGTTTCTACATTCAGATAGATTCTCTTATCTATGGCATGGGAATTTATACGTATACTAGTTGTGGTTACGAGTTTACCATTGTTTGTTTTAACAATAATTTTTAATTTACACAGTTATCCTGTTTGAAAGGAATGATCATAAACTTAATGGTACAGGTACATCGTTTTTTAAGTGGGCTTAAAAAACGCCCTTCCAAATAAAAGTTTTTATTGCATTCAACTAAAACTCAAAAGCCTAAACATTCATTGTTTCTATACAAGATAGTGATAGGTAATAATTCATTATCAGTGTTTGATTTAATTTGAAATGGAATGTTACGTATTCAATTCATTTAGGTTTCGGGGAAGTCTGCTATAAATAAGTATAATTATAGATAGGGTTTTTACACTCTATGTGCATACTACTTACCTTGAAGTGATCACTCAATACATCGATGCTCACATGAGCAGGAGTAGGTACAATGCACAACAGACGGTGGCATCGCACGCACAGGTCACACGAGATCAGTCGAAACGCATCAAGTGCATTATCAAAGCTAGTCGTATATCAAAGCTCGTAGTAAAGTTCAACGCTCAAAGTGCATAATCGTAGTAATCGGACGCAGCCAAATGTCATCGACCCACTTATCTCATCCGCCATCCCTTTTACAATTACAACAACAAATGAGTAAGAGCCATGCAACGATACGCGCATCGATATTGATGCAGAGGAATAAAATCCTGTGTGAACGAACTCTAATCTCTGTTTTGTGGCTGCTTCCAGAGCCCGAGATGTACGTATTGATAGATAGTCAATGAATCACGCCGATCCCAACCGAGTGTAAGTTGACTGTGGTTTGTAAACAAGAGGACGTCTATAATCGTATAGTTACGATAAAGACAGCAATGAAAACAGATTAATTAAGTGAGATTGATTATGGAATGAATATTCAACGAAAGACTTCTTCTAAAGCCCTCTTAGAAATTGTTCGTTCAATTTTACAGCCGAAAAAAGGCTACAATATCTATTTTATGAAATTACAAAATTTGTTGTTTCCAGTGCAATAAACAAAACAAAATCGCTACCGTAATTTACTTCAAACACCTAAACAAGGTATTTCTATTTCTAGGATAACAAGATAAATTAACTCAAATTAAGCCGAAAGGGTCGCAAAGAAGTTAGTTTATCCCGTTAATTTTTTCTAGCCATAAATAACAGATCAGGTAGAACGTATTCACAATGTCCTCGGGCGTCAAAGCTTAACTGATGATCCTATTTATGGGGATATTGTAACTGACGTAACAGTATAAACAATGGCAGGACATAGCCGGATTTCTTATTCATTGTTAGGATCATAAAATGCAGGTATACGCTACCTCACTTACAAGGAAAGATTCACTTAATTGCCTTAACAGAATCCCTCTGTTTTGAGTTCCCGACACGTTTGAAGTATAAGCAAAAACCTTGATTGTATGCTTTCCATCTTAAAACCAGATTTGTCGAATTGTTTTACGATAATTATTGTCATTTGCTGAGTTATGGTGGTACCTGTTCATATAAATTTAGTTCTTTCTGCTTAACTTAGAGTTAATAAAAAATTAAATGCGTGTTCTTAATTAAATGCGATCATAAATTAGCTTAATTATTGACCATAAGATTTCATTGTAATTTTCCTTTGGTCTGAAAAATATAATTAATGAAGACATCAATTTACACATCTAAAAGTAAAATCTAAAACAGAATACTTTAAAAACAGTTTAAATTCCCATATAATTTTGTATCTAGTGTACAAAACCAATACAATTCACGAGCCGAATTCGTTAAAATTACACATTACACATATATATCTTCTTATATATAAAATTCTCGTGTCACAAGGTTAGTCTGCATACTCCTCCGAAACGGTTGGACCGATTCTCATGAAATTTTCTGTGCATATCGGGTAAGTCTGAGAATCGGCCAACATCTATTTTTCATATGTACCACGGGCGAAGCCGGGGCGGACCGCTAGTATATATATATATATAAAGCAAACCTTGATACATTATTTTTAGCCGTATCAGATAACAGCTAAGTAAACTTTCCTTTAAAATATACGCATTAAACTGTTCCATATAATATTGGCAACGGTTTCATTATTAAAATATTCCAGCCTCGTGCGCGCTTACTACTTTGGATAATCCATAGCAATACTAATCGATTCATTTTCTACTTTGTATCATGATTCTTTGAAACTAATATTCAGACATTCGAAGGACAGACGCACACGTCATTTCAACGTTGTATTCAATCTGTATGCACTTTACTTAGAAACTGAACTGTCGAATAATAAGTGCATTGTGTGACCGTATACGTATCAACGGGATTAGTGAGGGGAATACCTAATGTCGATAGTTCGCACTCATTACCACTTTTTCGTTACAGTTACCAACTCATTACACTACGTGAATTTTTTGCTAATTAAAGTGGAAAAAGAACGTATCAATATTAAAATTATATATAAATTTATTCATAGTCGATATCGTCTATTAAATGTAAATAGACGCGCACTTCACATGCAAATGCGATTCGATTTACATGCGAGTTAGAGCGGTCGCGGCGCGGCTCGCTCATTGTCGCCCAGTTATTAGAGGTTAAGATCTCGGGCGGCTTCTTAATCTGCCCAATAACGGTCTATGATAAGTTTTATCGAGGTCCTGATCGAGGTCAACGACATGTGGGCATATCGACACATCGAGCGGCGGCGGGGCGCGCGCCACGCACTTCCGACGCGACGGATTTGCCGGAATCGGCGCGGGCGCATCAAAAGAGGTTGCAAAATTCGGACGGAGGCGCGCGCGCGTGAATCCATTTGAATATTATTTTTCCGTGCCGACATGGGAATGAATGCTCGACGTGGGCGACTGTGCGCAAAATGTCAACTACTCTATACTTAATTCGACCAAAATTAAAACGAAAACCCCGAGAATTTTTATAGCGCATAATCTCATCATGTAGATGCGTTCGGAGACTACGCGATGTTTTTCATGGGCATTATTAATTACGCTCGCCTCATATGAGCATCGCAAGAAGTACGATTTAATTACGAAAAAATGTCGCCTCATAATTATTAAAATAATTTTTTCGGCTCGATTCAGTGCATCTCAGTTTCGGCGAGATCGGAGCCCACACGGGTTTTCTTACTACCTACATCTCACGTTTTTGAGTAGCCGTAATATTTAAATTGCCGACATAGCTCCTGCGGGCATACCTTGCATGGGAATGCGCGACAGCGGTCGTCAAAACCCGCTTTTACCGAATGCGTCGTGCATTGTCCAAACGCATCGGCGCTAACGTCTCCATCCCTGTCTAACTCGAAGCCAATGAACCGTGAAGACAAAGAGGCGTCGATGGAAAGTATGGTGACTTTTACTGGACGTTTCTTACATAAGCAAACGCATCCCGCCTAAAATTTTGCATGGATGTGTCGCGCATGCGAAAATGTAGTCTGCGGGCGCGGCGGCGGGGCTTCGGCACAGCGCACGTACGCGACATTACCTGATGATGCATATTAATTGAAGAGGAAGTTTTGTCAACAATATCTAATGTGCTCCGCGGTCAGCCCGCGGCCCCATTGATAGCTTTTTTGTTCCCGGTGTGTTTCCAAGTTCCTACGTTATATCCATATTGCGCCGTAGACGCTCCTTATAAAATGCATTATTGCATAATTTATGACGTACGTTGCGAATACAATAAGTATTATTCAAAGTCGATACTTCACGACTATTTCGACCGCGAGTGGGTAAACTGGGTTACTTCGATTAATCTCGGTACTCGAGTGCAAGTTAGAGATAATCATCGCTGAAGGTAATCTATCGTTGATTAATTAATGGTGTATGTATCGAGTACACCTATCTGGAGTGTTTAGACTTTAGATCGTCAATACTGCGAACTTATAAATCCACTACACATAGATTGTGCTGGATAATAATAAAATATTTACAAGTAGGTCTTAGTAGGTAAAGACAGTTAGTGCCACGATTACACGTGACTTGATAGAATATCCTTGATTATTACTGACCGAGATTGTTTCTTATTCAACTCATTCAATTGGTAATAAAATAAAAATATAAATTAGCTGATCCATACAATGCCTCACTGAGGAATAACATTAAGAGATATTATTAATCATTCAGTGATATAAAACGATTCAGATAACGACTTTAATAAAACAAAGCCACAGGAAAAAATCAATTTACGCGATTATCTAATTAGGTAACGAATTAAAATGCACAATCTTGCATTATCGTATTCCTCAAATTCGAAACAGATAATCTATTTCAATTCAAAGTAAAATGTGCGATAATAAAATAATTCAGAACTTGAAAGAGTGCGTTTCATAGAAAATCAAAAGTGATAAGTCACGTAGATCAAATGTTAAATCTGATTACGGATAACAATATGTCGATAATGTCTTAATTATAGGCGTTTATCGAATCAGCCGTGGATTACGGAGATTAACACACAGATTTCCTTTTATCGCATTAAGTGTCGGTATTTGTGCACTTTTCAAAGAGATTATGAGATTACGTATTGCGTTGTTTAATGTGATTAGGTTTTCGTGTTCAATATCCGTTTGATTAATTTATTACGTAAATATTGTATTGATTTGTATTTAATTGGTGGAAATTATTGATATATTTAAGTAAATAGTATTTGTAATTTTTAATGAGGGTTTATAATAATGTTTTTTTATTTATTTATTGAATTTATTTATTTTCTCATATTATCTTAGAGATGTGGAAATCTGATTTTAACTTCCAATTACTAAATTTCCAATTGGTGCTTGAATGTAAGATTTTAAAAATATATGTTTACAATACTCATGTCTATTCTTCTTATTCTTTGTCGATTCACTATTGGCAGAGTGGTCGTGGTCACGTTGAGACGTCCTCATCGGTGGTAGAGGCGGACATATGTCTATATAGTATGTATTGAACTATGATATACATAATTATAAGAGGATTTAATATGTATAGATAAGCATGAATAATACTTTGTCTTTGCTTAGCAATTGCTGAGTCATCCATTCGGGTGATAACTCTAATGGGTGATTATTTAAATAATTATAGTTTAAAAAAACTAAAAAACACGCTTTTTAAAGAAAACCGAACTAAAAAATAGAAAATTTTAATCAAATTAGTGTATTGTCATCGGTTCTCAATAAATCTACAAAGTTTGAACGAAATCTGGCCGCTTAAAGTGGGTCAAAATCGCGCCCAAAGAAGTCGGTTACAAACATACAGGTGAAGCTAATATAAACGTTGCTAATATAAAGCTTAATAAAACTGTAAAACGTTGCGACCGTGTAACGTTCTGAAGTCATTAAACGTCACAGTATGTAGACCATACAGTAGCAAAACTAAACTGTAAAACGGTGACAAACACACACGGTGAAGATACTATAATACTTTATGTTAAGATTCTCTACTATAAACCCCTGTAGAACCACCATCCTGTTACAAATGACCTGAAATTTTGTGTCAGTGTTTCGGGTCATTTGTAACAGGATGGCGGTTCTACAGGGGTCTTAGTACGCAATGACAAACAGATAAATGATGGTCAGAACGCTGATACCGGATACCTTAAGATATATTTTATATAAGAGAATCTTAACATAAAATATTATAGTATCTTCACCGTGTGTGACGCGCTTAAACGTCACAGTATGTAGACCATACACTAGCAAAACTAAACTGTAAAACGATGCTCGATGGTGTAACATTCATGGCTCACACGCTATCCAAATTGAGTTAGCACTCTCTACCATTTGTTTCCAATTTGTTCAGTTCGACAATATGCCCTGCTGTGTTTATCCCGTACAAAAATAGTGCAAATGACACTAATTAGGAGGTTCTAGCGGACCCGTGTTAATGGATTGCTCATACTGAATTCGTTTAAGCCGCATTGAACCGTTTCGAAATTTTACACGTGAGTTTGTGAGTAATATTATAATTTTGTTTTATGATCTGTTTATTTTTCAATTTTATTTATAAGATTTTTTATTATTTAAATTAATACTGTGTAGACAGACGATTTACCAAAAACGTCGTTCAGAAATAATGTAGAGTATTCAAAATAGATTATCTTTTTGAATTTATAAAAAATTGTATTTTGACGCTCTAACATATTATAAGTGTTAATTTAGAGTACACACACAAATATTTATTTCATTTTATTATTCACAAAACGTAGATTAATAGATATGTAAGTAAAAACTAATATTTTTTTAATTTTTTTTTAGTTTGTAGTAAGGAAGTTATGTCTTGATTAAAAAATAAATAAATAAATTTCACACGAATCGAGTTGCAGGCCATACATAGCTTGTTAATCATAAGTGAGAGATTATTAAGTAGATAAATGCAATGAAAGATAAAAACTACTCCCATATTGCATTCAATTAATAAAACGACGTTTATTAATTAATCAATATGTCACTGAATAAATACAATGTTAGGCATTCTCTTTGATAAAATTAATTTTATAGACCTCAATCAAATAGATGATAACAACCGCTTCCGTGGTCAATATTTATTGTTTTATTTAGAATGTGGGAATTAAATATATTGGTGAGTTATATGGTCAATGAAAGATAGCTATTATTTGCTTGAAATCGTAAATATTGTTTTGTAGATATGCGATATTTAATGTGAATAATGAATATACTTATTGACTTGTTTTTTTGGTGTGAAACTGGAACACTGTTTAAAAACACTTCTACTGCAAGTACATCTATTAAAAATACAACATTACATATTTTAATTACTTTAAATACCAATAAATATATATTAAACAAAGTATATTTCAGTTTTATCCAGATTTGAATTCGATCTCAATTTCACATAATCTGCGACAATCTACAAATGTTAGCACGCAAAAAGTTCCAGCATCTATTAATACCTGTAACCCACCCACTAAATACGTAAATAGAACTAATGCATTCATTAGATCATCGATAGTGGTTGTAAACGTTGTACAACGGATGTTTGACAAGCGTTTCATAGTATGCCCTTGGAATAATGAGGGAAGCGCAGATTGCCGCGCCGCGCATAGAGAATGTCTTCGGAAAATATAACGGTGCTTGTGGGAAAAGTTGCTGTTGCTTCTGCGAAGGGCTAGTTTGATTAATATGCACGTGGATAAATTCAGTAGTTCAGTGGGGGCTTTCAATACATGATTGTTTATACTTTATACCTATATTAATCATTGGTAACGTCTAACATTGAATTGTATCCGTTTCAACGCCTGCAAGTTGCAAACGTTTGCCTTGGAAGATAGGGTTAAAGCACGTTAAAGTATGTGTTGATTAAGAATAATAGAAACTTACCTAATTATTCAATTAAATAAAAGGAGATGTCCAAAAAATGACCCAGAATCGACAGGAATGAAATGTGTACCAATGGATTGGTAATTAAATATAATATAATGTAGCAAAAGCAGTAATCCTGAAATCGTTATAGTATAGGAGCTAGGAGCAAATTAAAATAAGTAAGAAATTCGTTTAAAAAATCAAAAAATAAGTTTACGTCATGTTGTAGCTTAATATGACGTTATAATAATGTTGTATCACTTGTGTTATACATGATAATTATCATCAACACATTTTAAAAGCAACAGCAACATAATAACATCATGTTCAATCACAACATAACTGACTAAAGATTCCGTTATTAAGTAGTAGTTTTTATTTTGGTTCAAGATACTACAATTGCTATAGTACTGTGTGTATTATTGGTGCCTAATTCTCTGGCTAAGGATTGGAAATAAAAAATAATAATAGGTATAGTATAGGAGTTAAAAGACAATAGAACTGAATAAAAAATCGTTTGAAAATTATTATGATGTGGATGAGATTATCGTTGTTATTATAATTTTAATTTTAATTGATTAATTGCTTTTGCTGGTACATTCATGTGTAACACAATTTGTTGTAGATTCGAATGTAGTTGTTATTATAGATAGGTAGATTATACAACTTAATAAAATTAGACCTAATTATAAAAATAAATGAATAACAACGATATTCTAACACACAACATAACGAGTTTTTATTATTTTCAAACGATTTTTCACTTTGTTTTTTGGCTCTTAGCTCCTATACTATACAGATTTTTTTTTCAATCTTTAGCCATAGAATTACCAATAATACATAATATAATACAATACAATCGTAGTATCTATAAAATAAAAGAACAAAACTACAAAATCGAGAGTTTTTGTTATGTTGTGCTTTAACGTTTTTGTTTCGTTTCTTGTAAAATATGATATTTATTATGTGTAACCCAAGTGATAAAACATTATAACATCGTCATATTAAGCCACAACATAACGGAAACTTATGTATATTATGTTTTTTAAGGAATTTCTTAGTTATTTTATTTTGCTCCTAGCTCCTATACTATAACGATTTCGGAGTTGCCCCCTTGGTAATATTATATTATACTTCAATGCGAATCCATTGGTATACGTTTCATTCCTGTCGATTCTGGGTTTTTGGTTCATACATTTTTGGACATGTCCAATATAAATTAAGTTATAGCTCTACATTATATCCTCGGAACACCATTTACAATATTAAAAAATGTCTGCGTGTACTAGTGTACACACGTAAGAAGTGAAACTTCTTTATGACCTTATTTAAAAAAAAAATAATCCATACTAATATTATAAATGCGAAAGTAACTCTGTCTGTCTGTCTGTTACTCAATCACGCCTTAACTACTGAAGCAATTTGCATGAAATTTGGTATAGAGATATTTTGATACCCGAGAAAGGACAAAGGGTACTTTTTACCCCGGGAAATAGGATAGGTTTTATCCCGGAAATCCCACGGGAACTATGTGGGTTTTTCTTTGACTGCGCGGGCGAAGCCGCGGGCGGAAAGCTAGTTTACTATATGTAACTTTACAGAAATATGTTAATCACGCGTGGTAGGGATAAAAACAAGATGGCGCGTAACGGAAAAATGTCACGCGTAACGAAAAAATGTTACACTAAATTTTTTCCAACCCCGATAAAGAAGTTTCACTTCAAATAGAGTTACATACATTACATTGTATGTAACTCTATTTTTATAAAATTCCTATCTTTTTTAATAGAAGATTCATCTAATATTTCAGTTTTTCGTTGTAGTTGAAGTATGATGTCTTCCCTCTCGTCAGCCACAAAAATTCTACCCTAGGTACAGAACATCTAGAAAATAATATAATTTAAACGTAAACGGGGATTAGACGTCTCCATTTCTAATCTTAAAGATAAATGTTGTTATCACCACATTCCGAGGTTTATTTTAAAGCTCTTTCGGCACTATAAAGTAGGCTGGATTGACATAAGGTTAGGCTTGAGCGTAGTCACTGGATTACACGAAGCCTGGCTACCGCGGGAGTGTAAACAGTATTTAGATATGTTTTAACGTGTTTTTGGGAAGTTAGACTGAAGTATGGGAAAAGA
The DNA here is from genome assembly GCA_907164685.1 of Colias eurytheme. Lineage (NCBI taxonomy): Eukaryota > Metazoa > Arthropoda > Insecta > Lepidoptera > Pieridae > Colias > Colias eurytheme. The sequence goes on along the minus strand of CAJQZN010042385.1, from coordinate 13,886 downwards.
ATGGAAGGAAAATTCTGTTTATTATTTACGTATTCTGTTTATTACCTACTAATATGTGCTGGAAATTCATACTAGTTCGCTGCAGATTATTACTGATTAATATTATTCTCGAACATTAGGAAAACATAATACATGTATAATCGCTAAAGATATAATAATGTTCGCACACTCATAAACTAATATTTTGAATATATTATAACACGGATCGATCTAATATTCAAATTATTAATATTACATCGATTCACAAATACGTGTTATTTGTTGTAAAATAATCAGAATATGCTTAATCTCCAAGCAGTCCATACAATAAAAATGCTATTAAATTATCACATTTTTTTTTAATTTACATATCGAGTGGTCATAAAACTGTATGTCATAAAGTCACATAAAAGCCATAAAAATTATGAATATGGTTCAAAACGGGTCGCGTCCATGGCTCTGATGACGGCGAAATGATAACTAGAAGTAAACTAAATCAGCCATTGATAAACATAAATCCAGATTTGTCAAATATTCGTGTAACATTGCAGTGGAGTTTGGTTATTTGCTTTTTAATTATGAATGATTTTTATTAATAAATTTGTATGTGTTATGTGTATTCGGTTAGTAGAAATTTAGAGGAGCAATAGTATTGATGATTATATAAAAAATAAATTTTGTATAATTCAAATGTTGAAAAATAGCATAAACTGTTTTTTTTAAATAACCATGCAATGATTTTGTTGTTTTTAATATCGCGGTTTTACACGAATTATTATAGCACATCAACTATATTAGAATGTTCTGCTATTATTATGAAATGGATAATTAAATGTAGTTGATAACATTTTTTATATTTATATTTGTTTGTTATTAATTCCTTAAAATCCGTATGTCATATTTAAAACTATAGATACATTTTAGGTTTCTTATCACCGCTGTGCGTATTTTTCATATCTAAAGTAAAAACTTCCATACGTGTTTGCTAAATTAGTATGTTGTAATAGTAATGATTACGTCATTTTATATATAGTAGCGATTATATTACATTTAAGTAATTACCTAAATGATTTTCTTGTATTTATGATTTATTTCTATTATTTATATGCTTCACATTCGATTTACATTTTATCTTTTTTTAGTTTAGGACATTTAATCTCTTATCAATATTGCTAATATGTGATAATAAATTATTTTATAGCTTTATTTTTAAATTTTGATAAGTTAAGCTTTAAGCAGTTATCACATTAAAGTTGCTCTATCAAGCTATTATTTTAGGGTCGCTTGATTGGAACACATCGAATTCCCATATCGTGATAACTGCAAATTACAACAGGTACATCAGTCATAACTGACAAAGAAATACGCAGACACAATTAGTATGAAATCCATATTCCATACTTAATATTATTAATGCGAAAGTAACTCTGTCTGTCTGTCTGTTACCCAATCACGCCTAAACTACTGAACCAATTTGCATGAAATTTGGTATGGAGATATTTTGATACCCGAGAAAGGACATAGGCTACCTTTTGGGCGAAGCCGGGGCGGACCTCTAGTATGCAATAAAAATCACAAAATTTTGGTAAATGACCATGAAATAAAACAAGACCATATTTAAAAAAAGACGTGTGGCACCTGGGGACTGCCGCGCTAAAGCTATTGCATGCTATGCCTTCAAGCCACACCTCCGCGCCCGTCGGAGTGGGGAGCGTGAGGTTTTTTCGTTACGGAATTTCTGGATTCGGTCCCCGCGCTCAAAGCCCGCGATAGAAGCTATGCAATAGCTTAAAATCTCCCAATTTGTTTCCAGTGTTGTGTGTAGGAAAACATCGTTGGAAACCGACATGTCAGAATCAATACTCAAAAGTACGACGACATGTGACATCTGCCAATCCGCAGTCCGCACTTGGCCAGCGTGGTGGATTATGGCATGTACTCTCATTATAATATTGCCCGTGTCTCAACAGTGGGAACGTATATAGGGATGATGATGATTGTGTGTAGGTACTTTTCTTACGTAACGCTGATCTATTAAATAGAATAAGAAGTAAGAACACAATGAGCATGTGAGGTACGCCTCCGACATCGTTGACAGCTGTAGAATTAAAAGATAACTCGCATCTTATACAAATACGAGATATTCACGTTATCTCGTATAAATAAGTGGGACATAAATAATCGTGGCTCAGTGCGATAGACAAAACGCGTAATGCCATGGTAAATGTTACTATCGTGTTTTGGTTGTTGTTTGTATGTCACCATTACGCAGCCCCTGTTCAGATAAGCATGTTCGGTGCGATCTATGTTTGATGCTACAAGATTTAGTGTGTTCAGGTTTCTAAACAATACATTTGAATTTAATTTGCCTGCGTACACGCATCGATTTTCTAGTAAACTTTTGTTAGAAAAGGTCAACATGTCTTCGAATTTGTTTAACGTCATGTTTGGGATAAAATATGTTTTAAGCTATTAAACTATTGTAGAGTCGAAATTGATGCTAATATGCTGTTGTAGACTGTAAATGTATTAAAAAGTTTAACATATTTTATTAAAACCCAAAAAATAATCATTTCAGTATAATAGATATAGGTATATTATCTATAATACCAAAATTAAAGTTAACTATTTCCTGGTTCATTTGAAATCGATATGTGTTATTTGTGGCAATGAAATTATTTCATAATATATTGTTTGCGATTCAAGGGCGCTTAGTAGCTACTATCAACTGTTAGATTTGATTGTTACCACATCATAATGTTAAAAAAGTTTTATTTTTACATTTAAATATACTGGCTTCATTATGATAAAGATGTATGATTGTTTTATAATCACTGGAGTTTCCTTGCTTCGAATTATTTTTGCTTGTTTCTTTCGATAGCAACAAAAATGGTAATAACTTACGAATACAATAATTTACTTTGTTATAATTGGAGGTTGAAATTTAATTTGGTATAAATTTCGAAGTAATAAAAAACTTATAACCTCACTATCAGATAAAGGTATGCACTGCATTTGTAGGTACTTGTATTTTGAAATGTTAAGGTTACACCATAGTTGTAACGTTTCGTACTTTAGTTTAGTACCATGTGGTGAGAATCGCATACACACATATAATTTGCAAAGATTTCCATGCTAGTGTGTCACAATTCACAGTAGCACAAATACATTATTTAAACAACATCATGAGATAAGTTGGTAAATAGAGTAAGTGTATTATTCCTAATGATCTTACGTGACATTCGAAGATTACATTAACTGACAGCGTTGAGCTCTGTTTGTTAAAGCGGGGAAGGCGTGTTTAATTACGTATTTATAAGTTTTTCGTATTAATTATTAAATTGTTACTCGTTATGAAACAAATGCGCATAATTTTTAACGTGTATGTCTGTATGAGGATATCTTTTTGCAAGACACCTTATTAGGGGTGATGCTTTTGGTATGATCCACAAGATATGATTGTATGACGTTTTAATAACATAATTTGCAATTTCAAACGTTTTTGTTGACAAACAGACAAACATATCAACAATCGCTCTGAAGTTTTCATGTTTATGGCACAGTGTTGGTTGTTTTTTAACCGATTTCAAAAAAAGGAGGAGGTTCTCAATTCGGCCGGTACCTATATATTTTTTTTATAATTAGTTAATACGTGAAACAATGTTAAATAAATATGTTGTTAAGGGTGATAACACCCAAATCAATTACTCCCACGGTTTATATTTAAAATAAATATTTAAGCGGAAGCATGTTATCATAGGTAGGTTATATAACAAAGAACTATTTAATTTGTTCTCGATTCGTGTCCTAACTAAGGTAAATATAATGAGGTGATGTTTGAAGGATCATTATATTATAAGTTTGATGTTCTGGTTGTCTAGATTCTCAAACATGTTTAGTATTTTAAATTTTTAAGCTCAAAATATTAAGGTATATTTTAGTTAAATTCTTGACCCCATCAAAATAACCTCATTACGTACCTACTATGGTACCTACACATGTATTTATTTCTGTAAATAAAAATGTTAATATTTAATTTACTGAAATATTACATAATTCTCAATTCATCATAGTACAAATGCAAAACAGCACCAACCTCTTCGTCCTTTCAAACGCAAGCATTTAACCCGTCCATACATTACTTATCACGAAACAAAATAAATTGTAGGTTCGGCGAACGTATCCATTGTAATTGTGGTGCTAGCCGTGATTGCAAGAGTTAACACATAATACATTACAGTTTGTGTCACAACACAATCATGCTGGGAGGACGAATCAGGCGCCGAGGAGCGTAATCTAGGTTAACAGGGGTCAAACGGCATCACAAATTCCAATATGATATTAGACAGATCTGTGGCGCGAATCGACGATTCTATGGCCTCTTATTGCCTTCCTTGTTGCAAGGGTTGCGGGATGGCTATTCAGTTTTGTGCATTTTGATCGACGGTTGTCTGAAAATACGTTTTCAGACAATCAATTAAGATGAAATCGTAATGGTAATAATTAAGCATTGAAAATAATAGGAAAAGGGTAATGATTATTCATTGTTACAAACATTTATTTATAATTTTTAAAACCATTGTTTACTATAAAGTCGACATGAGAACGTATACAGTTTCAAAAAAAGCTGGGGTACTCTACGTTCTTGTATGGACCCTTTACGCGCGCTCTATGTATTCAAAATACAACAATTTAACGGTCAAAGATGAGGTATCCGGGAAAGTACGGACTTTATAAATAAATAGAAAAAACATTTCATTTCATTATTCAAATATTTACGTACCTGTTTTATTTAATAAATAAATTTAAACTAACTGTTTCCTTTACTAACGTTCACAAAACCATATATTGCTCCATTCACCTTTTGCAAATTGATTAGCACAACAATTTATATGCGTCTGTCTGTCAGTGTTTTTATCTATTCTGTTTAACCTTATTAAAGCTCAGATTCGCCAATCGCCATGTTGTGGAGCCTCAATCGTTCAATGAGCGTAATCAGTGCGGCTCGTGAATGCTCTGACGCAATACAAGTGTCCAATTTGAATCTCTTTGTCTTAAGTGGTTCGACTTTTCTTAGATTAGAATTGGAATTATACCTGCCTTTTTACGTAGTTACAATATAATTTATTAATAATATAAAATACAATGATGTATCAAACATTCGTAGGATGATGCAATAATATGAATAGGATATTCTTTTTTATGGTTCTCTTTGATTTTATTGTCCTTTAACAATTACCTTATTGGCATTAGGGCCCACGTAGCTTATTATTTGCTATAACCACAATAACTGAAGGAAATCATTTTCCTTAAATAAGAAAAAAATATGACATATTACAAGTTGGTAGTCAAAAAGTTCGGAACTGAACACACTTCTTTAATACATACATGGAATTTGAAAAATAATTAGAAACTACACTCATTCTCTATATTTTACATTGATTGTCTTTTGAACGACTTTCCATATCATTGCTGACTCTATCATCAGAAATATGTCATTTTTAAACACATTTCATCATTTGATAGAATAAAGAGGCGAAATTTTGGCGCTGGACGCGGGTCCGAAACCCGCCTTGTGATCGAAATTTTTCTACTTTAAAAATGTCCCATATCTCATTCATATCAACTAATTTCTTCCAATATTGTTCCAGAGTCTATCATCAGAGATCCGTCGCAGCAAGACGCCACCGCGCCGCTCGCCGGAGGAGCGCACTGTACCCCGCCCGCCCTCCGCGCCGGTCCACCACGACCGGCCGCTGCACACCCCGCATCTGTCCCCGAAGAAGGAGGCCTTTAACAACATACTGAATAAGGGTATTACTGGTAAGTTGCAAGTACTAGTTGTTTTTTTTAGGAAATATTAGAACAAATATATTTCAAAATTAAGCTTTGATTGGATAAAGCGGTAGGTGTGCATTATGCAGTAGGTATACTTACAAGTATGATAACTGTAGAGGTTGGTGTACTCAAATAAAAAGTATTTCAAATTTATGGATAATCTATGCATAGAAGTTAGAATCCATTTAGAAAATTAACATAATTTTTTGTAAAATCTTTATAATATTGCAAATAAATTTAAATATCGTGTTTATAAAGTTTGTCAAACTAATGAAAACAAACATCAATTAAGGAAATATATACCTACCTATTTTTTAATTATTTAAAAGTATTCAAATTGTACATATATTTCAATCTTTATAAGAACAAAAGTTTAAAACTTAACTTAGTTCGGCATGTTCTTCAAAACTTACGCCGGAAAGACACAGTATCAATGCGTCTATCAGTAGGATAAGTAACGATAATCTACACAAACGTCGCTGCACCGTTTATTCCTCGTCACGCGCGGTCCCCTCGCACTCTTTGTTGGACCTCATCTTGCGTTAATCTCCTCTTTAATTGATTTACTGATATCTTTCAATTCGGCCGACGTCAGTTTGGTTTGAGAATTTTCGGCGTGTTGATTAGACTGAGATATTTTATAGAAGCTCTATGGGAAAACAACATAATAATTTTTAATGTGATTTTAATTCACAATATCATAATTTAGAATTTCTATCAAGCTATATTGTGCCATATAATTCAAAATAGTCGCAAAACAGGAAAATGCTAGTTTTTTTTATTTATTTAGAAAAAAGATATTTTATGATTAATATTCATAAACGCCGAAAGGATGTTTAAAACAAATTTAATTCACGATTTAAAGTTAATGAAAGTCCTCAATGCAGAGCAGGAGCGCATACTCCATGAAATCCAAAATGACACGAATTCATAACATTGAGCGTGCGCCTTAATTCCCTACGTTGATTCCCTCCGTTATAATTTTCCATTCATTCTCTGCTCTTTATGAATCATAATCTCTAAATCTCTGATCTTTTGTCCCTGTCACTATATAGTAAATCTGTCTATGTCTATCCCTTTCGAGTTCTTTTACCCCTTAAATCTAATCCGGGACATCCCGTCTGGCCGTAAGGCGCGTACAAAGCTTAAGCCGCTCTACACACTCATACAAACGTTGCGCAACACATTCAAAAACAATAAGAATTTCTTTAACGTATCAAACACAGCTGCGCTTTAAATAATGAGACATTGCACGATTAAAAAAATTAAGAATGTTGCCAGTAATCTAGAGACGCAATTTCCAATCTGGGAAAAGTCATTGAATACAAAAGATATAACATTTTCCCATAAAATATACCTTTTGGAATCGCTCGCGAACATGCGAAGTTTTTCTAAGATGTTTAACATAGATAAACATAATTTTATTTCCCTACTTATCGTTTACAAAGAGCGTTAAGCTCCGTTCGTCCGATTAGCTTTAAGTATCACCTGTCATATTATACATGCAAATTTGAGTCTTAAATAAAAGGATTAAGGCTCGGTACATGGAATAAAAGATAAGAATAATATACTCGTAGAAATTACATACATCACGTGGCCCGCCAAAGACACGGTGGCGAGTTAATACCTAATGCCTCTAATCGGTCGGTATAAATCATTATTAATTTCAAGTCGAGTGCGTCGATCCGCGCCGATTAGCGATTGCACAATGCCCCTCGGATTATACTCCGCTGTAGATATATCTTTTTGTCAATTCGTACCTGTGTACCGATAGCAGAAAAAAATATTTTTATTGAAAATAAGTTAGCCCATACTTTTTATTGTTTTAAAATATGCATCAATCATATACCAGATACATTGAAAAATTGAAATGAAATTAAAATGATTTATATAATGCAAAATACTTACCTATAATATGATTGATATTCAGTTCACAAGTTATAAAACTACTTAATATATTATTCTTGTTTGTCATAATATCGATAATTAATATGATTTTATATGATTATGAACAGATAAGCCATAAAAATATAAATTGAAATAATAGTGTTTAATCTGCCGACGCTTCATCATACGAATTAAGCCGGTTTTATATAGATAAGCCGATTTGTTTTTTTATTGTATGGAATTTTTTATTTTGAATAAAGTATAAGGCGTATTGTAAATAATAATTTTGCATTTAACGTTTTTGAATTAAAATTATGACATTTAAAAATAAGCACGTATGAGATCGAAGTATCTGATAAGAGAGTTAAATTGAACAGATCATAATAATTATTCATATTTTTTAAAATATTATTATATTTCCTACAGATGATATTATAATGATAAGTATAGTATTTTTGATATTATTAACATAATATAAAAAAATAACTAATTTGAATATGAAAAATATTAGTATTTGGTATCAGATTATACTGAGATAAGAAGTGCTTTAGCAGATTTCATAATTAATCTTGCATGCTTAAAGAATAATTTTAATGTATCCTCATAATATCGTAAATGCTTGTAAAGTTTCCATTCCTTCCTGCATCGATCAAATCAAAATATCTACCATCTGTATCGACGCACACACAATTTCAAATATTATAATTCACAAATCACATTCTAAAAGGATTATCCAAAACCAGGTAATTTTTCATCGAAATCTACGCGAATCAGCTCAGCCACAGTTAACATTATACACTTAACATTTCAAAAATGTCCTTATCCAAATAGATTTATACTTTTTATTTTTAACATAACGCATCTACACCATTCCAAACTATATCAAATCAATATACACAGCATACGTGTTACGTATCCAAAAGCGTAGTGAGGGGAGTACCCGTTTTATCTCCGGGCGACACGAGGCTGATCCGGCCCGGATCATCCGGATAATCGCAGCCTGTACGTCCTATCGATTTATATTACGACTAATAGTGTTCAGTTTTAAGCCGAATATTATTGCAATGCCTAGCCCGAGATTAAGCTAATGAAATGCCTATAAAATTGTAGTTTAACGGTATGTTCGGGTTGGCATAAATATGTGGATAGAAAGAGCTTTTTATGATTACTTTTTTAAAAGCTAAAAAGGAAATAGGCAGGGAAATTATTTGATTATGTATAAGCCTGTACTTTTGTTACATACTGTAACATAGGTGATATGTATACTATCTAATTATAATTCAAACAGTAATATTAACAGCTAATAATATTAAGTAGGTACTTATACATAATGATCTGAACATACTTATTTTAAAGGAAAAGTTTCACCACTTGCGGATAATGTTACTGTTAGACTATTTAACACTTTTTGAGATCTATTTTCAAACATTACTTATCATATTAACTGTCAAATAAGATAAGTACACAACATATTGAAACCGGTCGTAAATGAAGAAAACCTGGAAATTTTAACTTTGATAGTAAGGATTTGCTTTAGACAATATTTTTGTTCACGGAAAATTAAAATTCTAAAATATTTTTCGTTTGCGAAAATCTATAATATTTTCGACCTCAGGATACAATCCAGATCCGACGGTCGAGTAATCCGGCTTAGTCCTGATCCATACACGTACGTGTATCCGTGTGTGCTACACTTCAGTATGTGTTGACAAAGAGATGGATTCAATCTAGACTATATAATCTGTGTTGTTTGAATTTCGAATTTTCGTGTTGGTCTTGGTTCCTTATTATCTATGGTGTTATGATTGTTTATTCGAATTTATTCTTTTACAAATTGCCAGTATTTTTGCGCGGGAAAGTTGATAGTTCTTTTATTTAGCACGTCACTCTTGGTTATAAATTACGTTACAACGCAAACATAGTTTCGTTATTTTATAAATTATGTTTTTTAATAAAAAAAGAATTTCAATTGGTAGTATTATCATAAATTAATATTAGCATATTACGTACATTATAACTAAATGGGATTCATATTTTAAAAGATAATCGTGATTATGACAATCTATAAAACGGACGTTTGACCCTGGAGCCCACTAATCCGCATCCGTTATATTTGCTGTAAGTTTATAACCTGTTAAACTCTTCATTATATTACCATATATATTTTAAAACCTAATCATAACTGATTAATTTATTGGTTTATAGATCGACAAAGGCATGCGTTTTGCATATGACATATTATTTATTTTAACAATTTATGTTGTTTGATTCTTAGCTTTTCAACAATATTTTAAATAAACATGGTAACGGCTTCTCAATTTATACTAAACCTGCAACATTTATTGAATAAGATCTTCATCTCTCCTTTTCCATTCACAACGTCTTATAAGAAAATTACTAAATAATGTTCTAATAAGTTAGCATAAATACTTATCTTGTTGTTCGTAATTCTTATTTAAATTTACAAAATAAAATTGCAAATTGAAACAGAACACTTTGCGTACAAACAAATTATCTCCCAAATACTAAAGCACTAACGAAAAACTCGTGTAAGACCTGTTTTTATACCAATATAACACATCCGAAATTCTATTACCTAGAAGGCGATTACAATGTAAATCCCGAGCAAGTTATTCAAGTAAATCCGGATTTTCGTAATCCCGTAGGAGATGTATCCCGGGCGGTGGGCTGCGGCTACCTAATCCGGTTTCATCCGGATCAGACCAGTAAGCTCTGTATGTGCTATATACGATTCTTCCTTTGTTACCGCTAAGCTAAGCTGAAGCTAAGAATCGGAGACGATCTATGCGTATTCTAATAAGACGTACGAATTGTGAAATCAAAGTAGTGGTGCTGATTGGAATTTAATGACCTTTTAAAATGTTGTTTGACACTTTTCGTTTAGAATGTTTGGAGGATTATCTGGATAGAAATGCTAATGCAAAATAAGAATTATGAATGATAAAATGAGCGCTTGTAAAATATTTAGGAATTTATAAAGAAGCCGGGAATTTGAGTAGGAACTCTGATTAAATAGATACGCTCCTAGACTTAATATAAAAATTATTTATTAGGTCTATTTCTAAGCTGTATATTTATTTTCAGATGTTTCGTTTTATGATCAATCTTGATAGTGTTATGAATTATGATACGTATTAGATTTCGGATCTAGTTTAATTTTTATTGATTTTAGTATATTTTCAAGGCTATTGCGTTTTTTTTTTAAACTTCAATAATTAATTTATTAGGTATGTAAAACTTAAGACACGACAAATATTTTCCTTTTTAATTAAATTATACATCTTTTAGATATAGAAGTATAAAAGTGTAATGTCTGAAAAGTTTCATTTAAGAAAAATACATGAAATAAAAATGTCTTTCACGTAAATATTTCATAGTATAACTAAAATTCAATTTCGCTTTGATTTAAATGTATTTGTTTGCTGAAAACGCAATACGTTCGGATGTTACAGGCGGTAAGCCTGCTTATCCCACAGGCATTACCGCCGGCTTGATCCTTCGGGATTATCCTATAGATTTCTACCATAGTAAAAACTTTCGTGCTACACGCTATTATAGCACATATGTACATGTATGTAAGAGCGATAGTTGTGTCACTTTTTTGTTTACACAGGGTCATTCGTGTTTTGATTTTAAACCCGAGTTTACTGCTGTAGTTTGTTATCGTGTTTTTATATATTTTTACGCTATAAAACCTATTACGTGACGGTAACAAATAAGTTCATTGTATCTATGATGAAGATTTAAAAGCCGCGTAAACATTGCATAAATACGGTTAAATTGCAAGTTCATGTCTATTAAATGCTGCCTAATAAATAAAACAATACATGTATTATAATATTTGACTGCTTTATGCTTTGTTAATCCGAGTGGCAAAGCTTCATTGAATTTAATTTTAGCGAGATTAAATTGAACTTTAAATCAAGCATTACATTTTGTCATAAGGCATATTCGTAAGACAGCGAGGAACAAAGATAAGAAGGGTGGCTGGCGGCTGCTTCATCAATCATAGGGAGATTATCCCATGCACTTGGGCCCAATTTGTGGCTTGCATTCAGCTTAACGCACACACGGACACGAGATTATATATAGCTGTGTGTGTTTTATACAATGTTTTAACCTTGCATGTGTGTGTCACAAGATACACGGATGAAACTGTGTGTATATTCTAATGTAAATACGCTACTAATTGAACTACCCTGAATGAAAAAGAAAAACAAATCTAGCATTTCTTTTCCTATTGGACCTTTTAATATAATAATATATAGCGGATATAAATAGCCTGATGTTTACCTATATGTTGAAGAAAACGTAGTAGGTAATTTAACATCGACCTTTTTCACCCATACATGCAATATTAACTCAGAAGTAATATTGAAATTTAAATACTTTACGTATGTGTACTTTACCTACAGCTGTATTTAATCCGTTGGCAATAAAGAAGCGCAATCAGCTAAGCTTGATATGGATCGATAAAGTCGATTCACGGATGCGAGGATGATCCGGTACATTTGTCAAGATCGACCGTACTTGGTTGCGGCTTAACCTTATTCTACTTGTAATTAAAGATTTTGAAATGCTGAATTGTTGCTTTGTAATGCATTTTAAGTCGCAAATATATCTTGTCGAGTGCTTAATAGGAAGTAGGGACTAGGGACCAAACGAATGTTTACTAAATATTAATATTTAAACAACATCGGTTATTTTAAAAAATCTACAATAATTTTCCGTTCGTAGAAAGTTTATCGGAGTCTTTGTAAATAAATTTACTTACTTACTTTATGTTTTATGCATCAAAAATGGATTAAAAGTGTACAAGCTAAAGGCCCCGCTTAAGTGGAATGTAATAAATATTATAACATTTATCCCTTCGTCTAAGCATCGTAAAAACCATAGAAGTGAACGACAAAGGGTCCAGACCCCGTCTGGGGTTTGTACACCCGCCCTTAGCAAAATCTTAATCTCTACAAAGGGTTAGCAATATTATCTTATTACGTTATAGGTATAGCCCTATAAAACGGCTCGTTAAATTTAAACAGCTAAACAATTATGCGTTGTTCTTTTAATTATTTTTGCTCTTCTTTTTAGTACATTCGTTTGAATAGATATTTGGTCAATGTTCTAAAGAGAAGTATTATTGTTAACATATTGTTTTTAATTCAAAATAATGCTGTGTTTTACCCATATCTTGTATGGGATATTAATAATTCCCTCACAATTTATTTTCACTACAACTGAATTTCGTGAGTGAACTTTAAATTCAAGGTCTGAAAAGCGGCATTGCTTACATTTATCAGTTCAATAAAGGGATAAAGACTTGGCTTTAAGAATCCTCATATCGGTTTCTTTTCTACACGCGGTTGACTAACATATAAACTGCGTTAACAAATCTATATTTATATGAATGAATTCGTGAAGCAGGTGTAGGCAACATTTCAAATTGGAAATCTTCGGATCGCTTAAGGCGGATTACGGCAGCTGCGTACGTCCCTCTAGTGTCAACGTAATCTGTCGACGTGCAGAAACATAAATTTAGCTTCAATCGCGCGTCCATTGGCCATTAATCGCGGATTTAGTGTGGACGAGCCTTAATAAACGCTGGGTTAATAGGGCTGCGCTAAGATGATACCTGATTTTTAAATGGTCACTTATGAGTTATTGGAAATTATGTGTGCTGTTAGATGTCCTTTGTGCTTCACATTTGTGACTTGCTAAATGAGAACCAGTTAATAGTTTTTAGTTTTTACATACTTGAGTGATAACTATAATAATTAAAAGTGCATTCAAATTAAGATATAAATTCGTATTGACGTTAACGTCTAGTGCCTTTTAATAATTTAAAAAAAAATATTTTTTATCAAGTTTGTACATCCCTGACGGATAATCTTACAACTAACATGTATGCGACCACTACCGCGGTATATCTCCTAAGATCTGATAAGATTCAAATAAGGGATTAGAGCGAGACGGGGATAGGATTTGCGGATACTGCCGTAGTGTTAGAACGAGACACATGCGATTATCTCTGGATGGACCGAGCCTATTATGATTTATGACAAATAAAATATATGATGTATTGTTTTAATATTAGTATAGAAACCTTAAACACGTCTTTTATTTTATATGTATAAAAAGGTTTTTATAGTATTTACACAGTTAAA